>JAMKCH010029753.1:0-39444 GCA_023653785.1 Ophioderma brevispina | reverse complement strand
TTAGTTTGACCAGACACCTTACAAAACAGAGGTATAATGGCATTCTGGTGTATGTTATTATTGCGCGTGGCTGGATAGTATAGCTTCAATTAGCTCCAATTGATAATTAAAGAAGGGCTGCGTTGACTTCTGCTGTACTTATACTCTCCACAAATTATGATCTGGGGCCCAGTACACGGTAACCGCCTGGCAACACTACTGATGCTCCAAATCCTTTTACAACCGTTTCTATGCACCTTATTGGTAATTAGACCTTATTCCTGTTGTTGATGAGGCAAACCGGTGTGAAGCGCCGTTACCATACACTTGGCTAATGGGAAAACCATCTCTCTTTTGTTAATTTTTTTTAATCACGAGGCTTCGCATTATCTGATGTGATTCCACCAAATCAAGTCTGGCAATGTAAAACAAAATCCGGTGGAATGGACTGAAACCATGCGCAGCTCTGTTTAGTCAGCATAACATATCGTACAAGACAGAACTGTATAATATACTGTATTATATAATAATATACAAAACATTATCAATTGTAAACTGTACTAAGTTGAATAGGTTGAGGGATATGATATGGCTAGGACCAGAATGGACCAACCCGATAGGGCTTCTAATTATTGATGGCCCTGTAATCCATCCAAATAAAGATAACTCAATAATACAATATATTTTACAAGGTAGTATACATAACAAAAACAAAACAGACAAAAAAACCCAATATATCTAAGCTAAACAAACACTTAACGGATACATGAAACGGAATTTGACAAGAAGGACAGACATATCTTGCTGAGTTATGCAAACTATTGCTTTGAGGAAGCAGTGTAGAAATGAGGTGAAAAATAAAGTGAGGAGTAAAGATAAGAATGAAGAATCAAAGTGAGCGAAGAATAAGGTCTTGGTGAGTTATTAATTAAGAATGGTACTGGTTGACTGAAATGGTTCTTCAGTTGGCTTTAAAGTATTTTGTTTGTGAATGTTGTGATAGAATTCTGGAGATCATTCCAAAGTTTTGTGCCGTGATACTGGAATAAAGTGCTTTTCAAAGAATATTTTGGGAGGGGAAGATGAAGTTTGTCGGCTTGTCGGGTGTTATAGCTGTGGGGTTGTCTGTTTGTGGTAAAAATTATTGAAGTTCGGAGGTATGATTGTTGTAGGTAGTCAAACATGAAGAGCGCTGTGGGCAGGTATGTGGAAGATTGGCCACGATATGCCCCAAATATGGATTTTTGGCTAATGGCGACCTAATTTGCATAGGTCCTGTCACCTTATTTGTTCATTTATGCAACAGTAATTGGTTGAGATATAATCGAAACTTGTTATTTTTTAGCTATGGCGACCCTAATTTTCATATTACATCACCATGGGGACATCTGGTTTTTGAAATGGTTCCATCTTGATCTTTGAACCTCGAACCATGGTCCAAAGTTACTACATTTGTTCATTTCATCAATAGTAATGGCGAGATATATCGAAAATTGTATTTTTCTGAATGGCGATACTAATTGCATAAATTGGCATAAAATGGATAACTGGGACATTTTTTATTTTTTTAACATAGCTAATCGTTTTCTATGCATTTTTTTCTGATGATAGTGACATTGATTAAAGTTTTATTCAGGGGGTGCATGAACACCCCCTTCTACCACTCGACTAGTAGTTTGGTGAGTGTGAGTGATAGTTGGAGGCCAGAATGATGTTTACAGTAGCTAAGGTACGGGAGAACCAATGTGTTTTATAGTGATTTTAGGGTGTAGTCTGGAAGGAGATGTTTAACTCTGTAGATTTGTACCAATTGCGTGAGACGCTTTGTAGTGACAGAGTGATGTGTTGTCATTCCATGGTATTTTTGTCGCACTTGTGATGCCAAGAAATTTGGTTTGAGTGTACCTGGGAGATTGTCGGGTTCTCTGTTAATGTTTGATTGTGAGTTGGTGGTTGTTGTGTCGAGAAAAGCATGTAGTTAGTTTTGGAAACATTAAGAGAAGTTTGTTTCGCCCGAAACCAGTCATGATTTTTGCGAGTTCATGATGTCATGGTTGTTGAAAAGTGCATGGAGTAATGTAGGGTTTGAGATAAAATGTTGTGGCATCTGCAAATAAATTAGTTTTTGAGTGTGTTAGAGAATGTTGGTAGGTCATTCATGTAAATGATAAAAGTAGGGGTCCAAGGATTGAGCCTTGTGATACGCCAACCTGTGATCGGTTTGATGATGATGCGATGGAGTGCATGTAGACTGACTTGTGAACGGTTAGTTAGGTAACTCCTGAACCACTCCAAGGCTACTCCACGGACACCGTAGGATAAAGCTTGTGAAGAAGAATAGTGTGTCAATGGTGCGTAAATCCCTTGGAGAGATCCAGGAATACCCCCATGGTGGTGGAGTTTTTTTTTTTTAATGCAAGGTTGAGGTTTGGTTGTTAGTTCAAGGAGTGCCATGTAAGTTTGAGCGTTTGTGGGCCTGAACCGTATTGTTCATCGACAAGACGTTTGCTTATTGAAGAATTTAGACAGACGTGTGTACATGATTTTTTTTCAAGTAGGTTTGGGGGTGAAAAAATTACAGGCTTCAATGGGCCGTACTTTTGCAATGTTATGGGCGTCTTTGTTTTTGTATATAGGAATGACTTTGGCTTATTTGAGTGACTGGGAAAGTTCCGGTGAGAAGTGATTGGTTCATATGTGCATCAGAGGCTGATATGTGTTATTATATGAATTTTGTTAGCACTCCCCGGGATCTATATTGTCGGTACCCGCACTTTTACGAGGTTTCAACAGGTTGGCGATGTTTGTGCATTTCATCTACATTGACTGGATTCAGGAAATTTGAGGTAAATGTGGTTTTTTGGAAGGTGATTATTAAAAGAGTTATTGGAAGGTGGAAATTTGTTAGCCAAGTTTTTGCCCAAGGTAGTGAAGTGATCGTTAAGTGGCGTAAAACAGCGGGGGGGGGGGGGGGGGCATGGGGGCGCAAGCCCCCAACAGAACCCTTGGCCCCCACCAGCCCCCCCAATGAACTGACTGTTTTGTACATGGTTCTATGGTAGAAGGACCAAATTCCCCCTTAAAAAAAGCCTTGGCCCCCTTCAGCCCCCCCCCCTTTGCAAGGTCTGGTTACGCCACTGTGATCTTTAATGCATTAGCTATGTCAAGCGGTCAGTTATCTAACAAGAGACTGCCAGGATAATTCTAGAAGAGAATGTCACCAACACCTTCTGTGATGCTGTGCAACAGGTCTCCGGCAAGAAGGGGATCAATGCAGGGGTAGCACAGGATTCATTTTCGGCCCTCAACTTTTCATTATAGTCATTGACAACATCACAGGCAAAATTCTGAATCCATCCATCCTTTATGCAGATGATGTTATACTCATGACCGAAATTGAACCGCTCTTTGACTGATTCTTTTTTATTCCAGATGGTTGCCAAACGGACCCCTTGGGACAATATTTGATTTGGTAACATCAGAATTCTTTAAGGAGACGCCAAATTTAGGGGGTGCTTGGGAACCCGTGCTTACGGGGTGCTTAGGAACCCATATAATCTACAATTAGACTACAAAAGGTTGTCATTGATATTAATTGTTGCTTTGCATGCTACGCGTTCATTCAACACTCCAAGAAACTGACATCAAGTTATTGTCTTCAGATGATTTTTATGAGCGATATGAGGTGTAGAAAGATAGGGGTCATCCATAGTAATTTTTGATAGCATTTTGAGGGGGCCAACGCCAAATTTATTCTGCAATGGCGTTTGCTTCGTTGAACGCAGTGGATTTTAATGTGAACCTGTTGACGAACCATACCGACTGCTTGATTCAAAAGACTGTAGTCTATACTCTTATTGACCTTTGCATACCAAGTCAAATACGCTTTCCATTGATAACACATATTTTGAGATTGTAATGTTACTTTTATGCAAAATGGGGCATTTTTTACTCTGTATGTTCCTTTAAGGGCACGTTGTCCATTGGATCAGCGCACATCGCTCGCCTCATAGCATAAGGTGGTGGGTTCGAGCCCCGCTGTCACCAATGTGTTGTGCACTTGGACAAGGCACTTTACCTCGCTTGCCTCTCTCCACCCAGGAGTATAAATGGGTACCAGCATATGCTGGGAATGCAAAACAGACTCGCTGTGCGGGAGGAGTGGCGAACTCCCCACAGCAACATTATATGATAGTCAAGGGGCACACGTCATCCTGATGCTATTACTTCAGAAGGTTTGCCAAGTTTGGTTTTTCACTTTCATGTGTTCAATAAGACCACAAGGAATAACTTCCAACTTGTTGTCTAATTCTCAGTCTTTTTTCAACTGGTGAGGGCGCTTTTTTTCAAAATGGCCGCCAAATGACATATTTTTCAAAGAATATCTTTAAGGAAATGCCCATATCATGTTATAATGATTTTGTTTTGGTGCTAAAATTGGTCTTTTGTTATTATATATGCCAAATGCATAAATATTAACAATATATTTTGGCTTTAAGGGGCACTTAATGGGTTTAAGGGGTCATAAACTCTTAAAATATATTGATTTGTTAAGCCTTAAAAGAAGCCTTAAAACTGGTTCCCAAGTGAAAGGCATTGCCTCTTTTTAACATCCTTCCTAACGATGAAGAAGTCGGGCGAATGACGCCTCATACCAAACCTCACGCTGCTTAACCGTTACATTCGACCCATACCTTTCCACTTGTAAACCTCAGCGGCCATCGTCCCGGAACTAGTGAGTGAAGGAGCGCAACACTGGACTTTAAGGATGCATACCTACACATGGCCATCCATCCTTCAGACAGAAAATAGCTCGGTTTTTACATCAACAGCGAGACCTTCCCCTTCAAGAGCCTGCGCTTCAGGCTAGCGACGACCCCAAGGACCTTCACAGGGATAGTCAAGGTGATTGCCGATGCTCTGCAGTGACAGGGAATGTTCATCTACATTTATCTCGACGATTGGCTGATCACTGTGCCTTCCCCAGAAGCCCTTTGCTTTCAATCGGAAAACCTTCAGCCTTGTCATCTCCACAAGGACTAATCATCACTGGAGTAGTCAGTCCCCACCAATCATCCCAAACCCTGCAGTTCCTGGGCTCGTCATGACTTCGGCAGAGGGAATGGTTTCCCGACAGCAGAGAGAACAGCAACCATCGTCGTCTGCGCACGGAACCTCCTCGCCAGGCAGACGGCTCCAGCTACATCTGTGGTTTACGACCTCCTGCCTTATAGCCTCCTCGCAGCAGTCCTTCCTCCAATGCGCCTGCGTACCAAGAATTTACTACACCTCACGTTCTAGCAAGTTCAGCCGCAAGAGATACTGGATGTCGAATGGGATAGCCGTCCCTGCGAAGGTCCACCACGCCCTCAGATGGTAGATGCAGCCTTACAACATTCACCCTGGGCGGTCCCGCTTTCACGCTCACCATAGACACAGCCCAGCGGCTAGGGAGCCCACTGGGAAGGCTGGCGATTGGCAATGTCTTGGACTTCAGCTTTTTGCCAAAGCATCACATCAACCTTCTGGGCTGTGGGCGTCCAGCCTGGCATTACGGCGTCCTTCTTCCTACATGGTCAAGGACAGACGATTGCCCTACTTGCAATAAAAAAAAAAAAAAAAAAAAACAAAAAAAAAAGGGGAAAAAACAACCTCACGGTATTGACTTATATAAAAAGCAGGGAGGTACCCGCTCTGTCATTGCTGCTGACTCCAGCTGCTGATATGGTGCCAGTGACACAAGATCGAGCTCCAGGCATTCCATCTCCCGGAGGAGCGGGCAACATTCTAGCGGGTACCCTTCCAAAAGGGGACAACCATCCCTCCTAATCGCCCGACTACTTTTCCTGGGGAGTGGACCATAGACGCAATGATGATCAGTCTGGCGAGAATCTCGGCATATGCGTCCCCCCTAGTGACGATACCCAGGACGCTGGAGAAGCTCTCGTGATCCAGCGGGTGCAATATGGTCCTAATAGCACACACTGCCCCAGACAAGATGTGGTTCCCAGAAAGTACATTGCAGTTAGTGTCCACTGTAAACGGGCTCGACCTTTGCTCACCCAACCAAATCATTGTTGACATTAATCCATTCATAAGTTTGATCGTAGAACACTTCACGTGGCACCATCCATCACTGATCAATGACTGCTATGGATGAGGCGATTACCCCACACCTGGCATGAACATTGGCGAGATGGCCTGTTTTTACACATGTTGAAGCCTTGTTAGAAATGGTCGATTCGGATCTTTTTTTTCAGCACCGATGTCAACCAATTACATCACCATGTAGAGCATACGAATTATCTTGGTGTCAAGCTTCTCCGAAGAGTATAGGTCTAACGTTTGTCCATGCGCCCTCTTGAATACGCCCAGCAATCACTTGTTATTTTCATAGAGTTAGCATTAATCCCCTACCCAAAACTAAACCACTCTTTATAAATTAACCATTTTCGGATTTTTTCTGAATGTTCTATCATAATAAAATTCACATATGTTATTTATGATCATATTTCTAAATTAGAGCTTCTACCAAGAAAATCCCTCGAGCACTTTTCTCGCAACGACGTGAGTTTTCTCATGTCATATGCGCTAAGCACAGATTCGCCCTGACAGGTCATAGGCCCTATTGAATGCCTGTGTGCACAGTGGATAGGGAAAATGGACAGTAACTGCAGATGATGTTTTATCTCACGGTGGCTGAACCTGTTTTACCTCCCAGGGCCAGATGGCTCCATCCAAATGGCTTACGACTTCTTGGCCTTATTGCCAGCCTCACAGAAGTCCTTCCACAAATTGCCCCTACGCATGAATCCTACAGCTTCCCGTTCTATCCCAGTGCCGCCCCAACAGAACCGGATGTTCGCAGTGTATGACATCTCTTCGCAAAGGTCCACCACACGCCCTCAGTGGATGAAGCCCTCACCGCATTCACGCCGGGCGGTCCCGCTTCCACGCCCACGCAAAGACACGTCCCAGACGGGCCTGGGGAGCCCACTGGAGGCCTGGCGATTGATAGTGTCTTGACTCCATGCCATTGCACAGCCTCACATCAACCTTCTGGAACTATGTGGCGGTCGGCCAGGCATTACGGCGCCTACTTCCGCAAGGTAAGGAACCAGACGATCGCCCAACGCTGTAAGCAGGGGTCCGTTCCCGGAACTCAGTCGTAGATCTACGTGCATACTACGCATGCCCGAGTGGACCAATTTGAGCTAGTATACACGTAGGGTTCGCACGAGTTTGTAGAACGGACCCCTGGGAGGTAGCCACCGCCTGAATCTATGTCAACTACACCAATGGCAACCTCAACCCCAGGCAAATGGCGTAAATTATTTTTTTGAATTGGGGTGGATGGGGGTTGATGAAAATTTATGAAAGAACCGGGGTTTGCTGAAGATCCATTACTAACACATGTCGCGCGAAGCACGCTAAAAGTTTTGCCATTTCGAAGCTAAATGGTTAAATGTAATTATACTTAAGAAACAAAATGCGCGACGCAGCCGCGGAAATTTTACCATTTTTTAAACTATTATGGTAAATTTAGGTTATTTTTGGTGAAAACACATGACAGGCATCAACATTGGGGGATGATCGTATTGACCACCCCCCCTACTCAAAATATGGTGGGATATATCCCCCCAACCCCCCGGGCATTACCCTATGCCCACGGTGTGCAAGGTGGGTCTTCAACAGACCCGAGTGGCCTCTAATCAACCTTTTTGCTGCGGCGGGGAACAACCGTCTCCCGACATTCTGTTCCTGGGGAGCGGACAAGAAGGCATTCGCCATAGACGCAATGACGATCAGCTGCCGGGGACAGGATCTCGTCTTATGCGTTCCCCCGATAGCGATGATACCAGGGTGCTGGAGAAGCTCTCGAGATCCAGCGGGTGTAACATGCTTCTAATAGCACACACTGGCCCAGATAGATGTGGTTCCCGAAAGTGGTTCCCGAAAGTACTTCCTCTCACGGTGGCGGAACCGTTATACCTCCCGATGAGGAGAGACCTCTTGAGGAACCCGGACAAAACTCAAGTTCCTCTTTAGTCCGTGTCGCTACCTCCGTTCAGTGACGTCAGCGCGAGATTTGTTTGTCGCAAGAGTAAATTACTCGCGTTGTCTTGAAGAGACAGCGATTTTACTCGCATGAACAAAGACAGCATTTCTTGACGCGCGCGTAAATGTTATGACAACACTGCACAGAGGTAGAGACACGGACTATAGCAACAATGCAGACCCTTCACCTGACTGTATGGCAACTTTCATCAGATCTTACACGGCAACAGGCCTTTTTGAAGAGCCTGCTGCCCTGGCAGGAAAGGCAAGCACCCTTCAACGAGAAAGACTTACAATTTCCACATCAGGAAGTGGAAGTACCACGCATGGTGCCAGACAGCAAAGTCAATTCTTATATAAGGCCTCTTTGGGAAACGTATCAGAGTTCCTCACGTGGGGTTTCCAGCAACAGGAGGTCAGCGCACGCTCCATGAGAGCCTGCCGCACTGCCGCAGCTTCTGTCCATCATGGCTTCTCAGGGGAATCTACCGTGTTAATTCACTTGTCCTGAATGACCTCTTGAGAGAATGTTTCAAGAGTGTTCTCCCAGAAAGTCGCTTGTCACAGCATGGGACTTGAACAGGGCCCTGCGCCTCCTAGCTGAGCTAACATGGAAGAGCTTACCAGGAAGATGGCGTTCCTAAATCAAGACTATTCTATTTGTATTTTCCCTATCATTTTGGCCGCCATTTTGAAAAAAATGTCCTCTATCATTGAAAAGTTTGACTGAGAATTTGATATGAAGCTGAAAACAACTCCTTATGAGTATATTATCAAAGTCCACATTTGAAATCACACTCAACATATTTTCTGAAGCACTTTATACATGACTACTTTATTCTTTATAGGTTTTTTTATCATTTAGCCGCCATTTTGAAAAAAAACGCCCTCAAATGATGAAAACCGTCTCTGAGAATTTGATATTATGTTGACAACAACTGAATACGGGTTAATCAATTCGGTTCACATTGGAAAACGACTTAATCCATTTTTCTGAAGCACTTCACGACTATTTTTTTTCATAGTTTCTTTTTTACCATTTTGGCGGCCATTTTGAAAAAGCGCCCTCAATCGATGAAAATCGTCAATGATGAATTAGACCACAATTTGAAATCAATTCCTTAGTTCAATAATAAAGGTCATGTAAACTATCATACTTGTCAAGCTTCTGACCGTAATTGACGTTGCCCCCTGACTATTCGTTATGTTCTGAAAAAAATTTCCCCTATTTGGTGCCAAAAAAACATGGAAATTGAGTGTACTATGCACTTTCCAAAAAACCCTACAGTCAGGAGTCACACCATCCGATTGAAATTACAAGTTTTGTTGACAGCTTTTCCTTAGTAAAGACGTTGTCACTGCATTGGTCGCGGCAAAGATATAGATCCAGACGTCCTCGGTGTATGCACATGAATACACATCCGTGCCTACTTTTGTCGAGATGATGCGTAATTGAATTAGGTAATTGGTGGTTTTCGCGTTGTGTTGTTCCTTCTCTACTATAAGGTCCATGCTTTTATGTAGCGAAGGAAGTTTGTGTATCCAATGTACCGTTCAAATAACAGCCAAACTAGTCAGCCTTACCAAAATGACACCACAGACACACCCAGAGGAATCTGTTGTTGCAAAAACCCATGCCCTTTTAGGCCAGGGGGATAAAAATACAGCAAGACTTAACATTATCTTCGTTGATTGCCTTGCATCCATATGGACAAAAACGACAGACATTTGCTCTATTGCAATATTCGATTCCACGGCTGAAGGCAGGCACAAAACCTTCATGTGTCCAGGAGATATTCTGATTTTTGCATTAATGGTACTTACTAATATTCCTTCCTTTCATTCAGGTGTGCTTCCAAAAGTATTCTAAAATGATTTCACATGCAAGTGTCCATACTACTAAGGGGATATTAAAATAAAGTTTGCACCACTGACCTCTATGTAATAGATAAGGATGAGAAACACACCGTTATAAAAATAATTGTTTTGACCCTAAGGTCTGTGTGACCTGTTAGACTCCGAACTAGCGGGAGATGCATTTTACATATACGTCGTGACAAGAACGAATATAGATCTTATTGAGTAATAGAGTGTATATTTCGGGTTTTTTTAAATATCTTCAAAAAAAAACTAAAATGATAAAAATTTTATTAAATATTAAAAACACCAATTGTGCTGTTATGTTCACTTGTGCAGGAGTCTAACAACCCAAACGTCTATAGCGATAAATAGGATTTACTCTTCTGGGGACGATAATCTTATTGATTGAGGAATTCCTGGACAATATGAGCTTAGAAATGGCCCACCCTATATGTTGAGAAGATTATCCTATGACCGGACAGGTTAAGCCGGTTGTAATGGTTATTTTTAGTAGGCAGGTTTGTATATTTAAGTATATGTACAGGTTCAAGTAACCTTTTAACACGTATATATGACCCCGGATTCTGACACCACGAAATTAAAGATCTTGATACAGAGTTATTCGAGGTGACTACATTGATGTGATTGCTCAGCGACATTCCAGCAGGATCCATCTGACATCCCCAACCTATGACAAACAGGGACATTTGGCGCTACATGGTGAACAGCATCTCGGCTGCGGCCGTTAGATAGATAGAACGAATGTTGACCGCAGGTCAGGCTTAAGGAAGTTTTAGCTAAGCAGATATCCTATCTTAAGCAATTCTTAAATAGGCTATGTTTACGGCTATCACTAGCACTCGATTGCATTATATAAAGAAAACAAACGTCAGAATTTATAATTATGCAAAGGTTACTTCCTCGATGTATTAATTATGATTATATAATCTCTGGAGGTGAGAATCATTGGCATTCCCGACTTACCAAGGGGGCTATGATACCAGTTTGTAAAGATATAAAACTAGAAACATTCCAAA
The DNA here is from genome assembly GCA_023653785.1 of Ophioderma brevispina. Lineage (NCBI taxonomy): Eukaryota > Metazoa > Echinodermata > Ophiuroidea > Amphilepidida > Ophiodermatidae > Ophioderma > Ophioderma brevispina. Next base: position 28,510 of record JAMKCH010029753.1, on the reverse strand, counting down.
CAATTCCATGACTATGACCTCTTTTAAAAGTGCATGATTAAAGGGGGTGGGTCACCCAAAAAAAATGTATCCGTCCACAGGGTGACAGAGTACAGGCATACTACAGGGTGGGGCAAAACAACTCCGACCAACAATTTACTGAGGCTGCAAGTGACTGCAACAAAAGATAGTTGAAGTACTTTAAAGCTTAAAAATACTTCAAGTAAATAACATAGTACAAGAGGTAAATAACTTGTATAAAACACCTCAGTGAATAGATATAGAATAATATATCACTTCTGGACAAAATCTAAATATATGTAATTTAGCTTTTCTGAGCGAACATAAGGGCCTGGCAAGCTAATGCATATGATTGTAGGCTGGGTGGGAAGTGATTCTCACCTCCAGGGATTAGATAATATATAATTAGACGCAGGTAAGTCCCTGTTGCCTCATATAAATTATACTGCATAATCTTCCGGTTTCGAATCCACTTGGACGGAAATTTGAAGTCACCCACCAAGCACTGCCTTAGCTACTTAATTTAGACACAGCAGAAGGCCTATGATTAAAAACGGCTGAAAGTTACCGCTAGAAGACACCAGCAGCTCAGGATAACATTGTGGTAACGCCCACCTTTGTGTGAGCATGATGCAGCACTCCTCTTGTTGCGTGAGTTTGAACATGCTGTATCTACCCCAGCACAAGTGGTGCATGCATTTGCGACTGTTGATGACAACCTTTTGTGTGGTTTAGGAAGATTATGAGCAACTGCGTCTCTGTACCACGTATATCATGTGTGCGTTCTGAATACTTTGAGACTGATTGAACTGGCATATAAAATATGTCTTTCAAAGGCTTTGAATAACTAAACCACTTGTTTGATTCCACAATCCAGGGGGCCTATGGTGACTTATGAAGCTTGGAGGGGGATAAACTTCAACAAATGGTGATATAGACAAATTATTGATATCTATATGAACTAATGAAGACCCTCTTGCGAGTGTAACTAGACCAAGCAATAGTACTGTTTTCAGGTTAACATATTTAAAAGGGAGATACCAAGGATGGCAGTGATCTAAGGAACAATAGAACAGGTTCCACATCCCATGTACAAGAGTATTTGGGCTTTTGAGGGTTATGATTGAAGAACCCTTCATAAGGGGTATACCCACCCATGGCTGATTTCCAAGGGATCCTCCCCTCAGGTCTGTGATATAAGGATATAGACGATCTATATACTCCTAGTGTAGCTGAGACCCTTTCTTTCACTGATACCAGAAATTCCATTACATCTTCCACAGGCGATGAAACGGATCAACCTTTTTGGTTCACACCAGCTACACCACACTGGCCAGATGCTGATTGGTTACTGTTTTGGTGGAAGATCTACAAATGTCCAAGAGGCCTGAAATGCTTCTGGCCTTATATCCTATCTCATTGAAACTGTTCAGCAGAGCAACCTTCATGCCGCTGTTGTAGAAAGAGTGTTAAGTTGGTGTGTGGCTGTCCCGTGGGGTTGGAAAAGAATGTTCTCCCACTGAGGTAGTAGAATGGATGTATTGTTGTCAACTCCATAACATAAGGAAACACACTTGTGTGTCCAAACGGTGCAAATACGAGAACGTTGCTCCTTCCATCTCCAACTTTTCTCAACACCTGATGCACGAGACAGAGTCGGAAAACACTATGCGTTCGTTGTTCCAGCTTATCGAGAAGGCTCTATCGCTACTGCCCCGCGGGTCGGGCTTCAGGAGGCGTAACAGCGGGCCTGGTGATTTCTTCTTGATCGAACAGATCTATTCGTTGGGGAGAAGTGTGATGTTTGCACAATTGATGAAAGAGCAAGGGTGCTGGATGGAGCATCAATGCCAGTCTGTCCACAAACATCGAGACTGAAAATCTGCGATGTAAATTCTCTTTCCCCGGTACATGGTACGCCGATATCACGATCTCCTGTCCATGCCCACCAATCAAATGTGATAGCAGCTTGAGAGAGGTCTGTGAGGGAGTCCCGCCCTTGGGTTTACATATAAAGCTTATTGAGGTTGGATTGTCCAATAGTATCATTGAAGTGACATTCCTGTTGTGTGTTGCAAAGGTCTGGAGGGCCAGGAATTGACTGCAAGAAGCTCTAAATAATTGAGTGGTGTTGCTTCTCTTCCATGGACAAGTCTGCCCCTTCCTCTATGTCCCACGTGGTCCCACCCCTCCATTGAAGAACCGATGTTATCGTGCCAGGATGGGGGTGGAAAGATTATTGGTCTCCCATTCCATTCTCTCCGACACTGCGCCAACCACTGAAGTTCTTGAACCACTTGTCTGGGACCAGATGTATCATACCCTGATATGATGGATCTTTCTGTATTGTTCGGATCAAGTCCCCCCCAAACCCATCCGATGCAATGCCCTGAAAAATATGGGATGGCACTACGTCCCGCTGTTGCCATTCATTTTCCAAAGGATGATTGCAGCGACTCTGGATGATATGTGTGGAGTTTGTATGATCTGTGGCAAAGGTTTCGCAAATGTCGAACATTTTCTTCGGGAAGACTCAATATCATCTAGGAATGGGAAGAAAAGGAGAGGCCTCCAATTTACTGCCACTTCCCTACGCCTCCCTTCGATCTGTTGGTTATCTTTATTTACTATTCTGCTTCCCCTGCTTTTCATCGTTTTCCCACGTGCCTTCCCTCCCTCTCTGTTCGGTGTCTCTCTAAATCACTTCTTTTTACACCGCTAGTACGTCTCCGACCTCCCTGGACCCTACTCGCTCCTCTTTCTTTCGCTCATTCGACAGTGTGTATAGCGATGTCCATCCGGTTGCGCCAAGTCAATCGCCAATGACCAGAAGTTAAGATTAGTATGGATCATCCATGGTGAGATTATGGGCACCCCCTTTTTCCCCCCCTCTCTTCCCCCCTGTACTTTCCCCACCAACTTTCCCACTATTGCTTATTCCCGAACCCTAATCCCCTCGGCAATAAACCATAGAATGGACACCGAACTGTTCTTTGACCATTGTTGAACTGACTGCGTACTCGTCCACTACAAGTTATTGTCTAAGTGAAATAATGATCTTCTACCTAGATCTATGGCTGATGTGTGGACATGATTGGATTCATCTTTTGGGAACAGGCGAGGCCGCCGTCTTCAACCCGAATGGGACCACTTGAAATTCGAATAATTTGCTCCCCCATTGGAACCTGAGAAATTGTTGTTGTTCCGAACCTATGGGGATCATAAAATAGGCATCTCGGAGATCTATAGATACCATCCAAATGTTTGTCCTGAAATTTGAGCATGTGAATGACTCCAGTTGAAGTTTGCTCTGTTTGATAAATTTGTTGAGCCTCTTCAGGTTGGATTGAAGACGGGCCTGTAACCCCCACTCTTTTTGGACACTAAAAAATTGTTGAGATGAAGAGTCCGGACAATTGTGAAACGTTTTATTGCCCCTTTGGTCAACATACTTTGGATTTCTTGCCTGAGTAATCAACCGTTGAGACTTTCATTTGAATTTGGCTGGTGTGGTTTTCAGTTGCCAAGGTGATGCCATAAATTCGATTTGGTATCCAATTACGCTCTGTAAAATCCACGGGTCGTTGGTTAGAACTTCCCATGCTGGGAGAAAATACGTGATTCTTAATGCGTAATTGACCAAAATCGAGTCCAAGTCTTGAATCTACTATTAAGTCTCCCGCTTATTCTTCTGAAATTTTTGATGATTATTGCCCTCTGTTTCTATTCAGGCACAAGGGAATATTGGGCTGTTCATGGCTATGTTACGCTGAATGTGTAACATTGTACCCCCACTGGGGACACGCTCTTCTGGTTATAGTATGGCTTTGAACCTGAGAACGAGCCTTGTGGTTTGACCATAATATTCTTCTTTATGCGGGTGGAAGTCCTATCTTTGGGCTTGTTATTAGGTTTTGCAGGCTTTGTACTAGAAGTGGTAGAACCTTCAAAGCCTCTGGGTGACCGTGTTTAATTGTCGTCATCATCAACTTGTTTTGCCCATTCATCACCAAAAATGCAGGACATAGACGGGGTGCCACTCACGTGTAAAAAACCTTCTTTGATAAAGGGTGCTGATGCCTCATCTGAAAAGAGATAAACCTTGATTGAAAGGTCGACCACAGAAAGCTTCCTGCTTTAGACAATAGAGGTTTAATTGATCTCTCTAGTTACTATGGCAAATCCTCTACCTCTCTCAAGTGCTCAAGTAAAGGAAGGGCTGTCCTCATCAAATATTCCCATGGCTTAGACCATACAGAGTTATCATCTTTCCAGGACCAAAATATGCTCTTTTCATGGAGGATCTAATTGGCTTAGCATGTCTGGGCCTGAATATTGCTATTCAGTTGGATCAGTTTTAGATATTCTCTTTTCCAGAGTTAATCGTTTTTTTTTGTTCTAACACCTTAGTTCTTGCCACCTTCCAGATTTGAAAAAAACATGCACCTTCTTTTCTGCATGTGGGTTTGGAAGAGAGCTTTTAGTGGAACACTTCTCCATATCATCCAATTTCCTAGCCTCATCCTGATCCGCGGGCTGGTTTTCCTCATTAAGTCATTCTGTGCTGGTGCTTTAATGGACAGAGTATCATCTTGTCGGCTGTGTCTCTGTCTGTGAGAAAAAGTGCAGAATCTGAGACTTCATGTTTTTTGACTGGAATGGCTTCTAGAACTAATACACTGGAAAGGGAAGCTAATTGACAAATATAATTTTCTCTTCTAAGGCTAATTTCTTTGACCTTATATTGCTCTTTGCCCTTGTCTAACCCCCTCCAAGGTCTCTAATTGTATCTGTAACAGACCCCTTAAAGAAATCCATCTGTTGCTTTTGCATTGTCTTGTAAGAGGACATCTTCCTATCCCAGATAAAATTATCTGAATCAGGATGGTGCTGTCTAGAAATAGTATAGGGAATGTTATAATTTGCACTTGAGTACCTTGCTCATCATGGTAGTGGTATTAAAATACTGTGGGCCAGGTCTAAAATCAGGAGATTGATAGGCCTCATTAACCTGATCACGACCCAAAAAAACGGAGGGCGTGGATCATCTATGACTTACCTCTTCACGACTCAAGGATGAAAGGGCGTGTGTGAAGGGACTGGTCTCGATCTTATCACGACCCAACCCAAAGAATGGGAGGCGCATTCGGATCTATGATTCCCGCTCGATTTTGCAAAGTTTCATGGTCATCACGACGGCAGACTTTCTTACTAGTGTTTCTTCGCCCAGTGCCACAGGTTATCTGCCTCGAGAACCTGCTGCTGGTACGACAATTAATATATCTCCGGATCAGAAGGCATTGTACCTCCAAACTATTCTGAAAATTAACCAAAAAGAAAAAACTTTATTTTCACTCTGTTGAATTTTTTTTTATCGTATCCGCCATGCAGTTAGAGAGAGGTCATAGGTCAGGGGAATTGTTGTGACGTGTTTTAGTTTATAGTCTTTAAAAAACTGGTATACGGCCTTGTAAGTCGGAAACGCCAGACGTGATTCGAAACCGGAAGGAGGATGCATATATTCCTTCTCTTTGGCCTACGCTTTCCTCATTTTTATTTTTAAAATCGGATTCAGGATCTGGCCGTTAAGGGTAGCAATTGTTCAATGGTTACCATTTTAAAGCAACATGTTTTCACATTGTGGGTGTTGACAACTTAGCGAACATGGGTCACTAGTGACCACCATGAATTCAGCAGACTTTAGGAATATAAACGGCAGAATTATGCAGTTAATCCGTACCCAAGTCTGCTGAATTCAGGGTGGGTCAATAGTGACCAGGGTCGCTAATTGTCACAAACACTTTTAAATTGTCTTTTTGAAGATTTCCATGAATTTAAATCACTAGCTTGGCTGATTCTTTGGATTAAAATATACATGTATTAGCTAAAAAGAAGATGGTAATCCGACAATAAAAATAGCTTTGTATTCAGTCACCTGACATTTCCATTGACTGTGAATCACTCACGTTGGCTATTCGTATTGATATTACTGGTAGATTTAACCAGCAGATGGTAATTAGACAATCACAATAAGCGTTTTGTGTTGTATGGAGTCACCTGTTCTTTCATCGTTGTTATTTCAACAAGAAGGAGCAAAAACCCAAGCCAAAATTGGGGATGCAATGAATGCCATTGGATGCCAAGTAATGGATTTGCAAAATGAATGCTTGAAGAGATGCAAAGGATGCACAACATGAATGCAAAAATGGCTGCCAAAATGGATGTGAATTGGATGCTAAAAGGATGCCAAATGGGATGAGAAATGGCTGAAAAGTCAATGCAAAAGATATAAAAGTGGATTGCAAAATGACGAAAAATATGCAAATGAGCGGCATCCTCTCTAAAAGGAGGATGCCAGAGGAAATGGGATGCCGTGGATGCCAAAATTTACCTTCAAATAGGATGCCAAGCCAAAAAGATGAAAAGTGGCTGACAAATGGATGAGGAAACGGATGAGAAATGGATGAAAAGTGGAGGAGAAATGGATATGAAAAATGGATGAGAAATGGAGTAGAAAGCGTAGAAATGGATAAAAACGGGAGTAGAAATGGATGCCAAGTGGATAAAAAGGGATGCAATGACGAAATATGTAAATGAGCTGCAACGGCATCCTCTGTCAGTGGGCATCTCAAAATGATGACAGTGCTATTGAGTGATGCATGTGATGATCGCTATAAAAAATAGTTTAGATGCTGAATGGAATAGACAGCTGAGCCATAATTGTTAAGGAAAGAAAAGAAACAGGGTTGCTGTTGTACAAAATGCCCATAGACTTTCGATTGTGAGTAGCGCCACCCAGAGGCAATTTCAATAAGGAACCTAATTCATGTTAGCATACGTCTTTTACTATGACGTAGAGTTGATTTTCAGTGCAGGATGCCTCGCTTCATTGATTGCATGTCCTATCCTGAATTATTTAGGATCTCTGCCTGGTCATTTTTTTATGACCCCAATCGCTAATGCCTCGTCCCCAGAACCCCAGATTTACAGTATTCTACGTGCTTTCTTGTTGCAATCAGCATGTGATGTGGAAGAAATGAGCTCGGCCAATGATGGTCCGCAACAGAGGTGCAAATTCAAGATGTGGTCACATTACATTTCATTGCATGTTCCAGCGGGGTCACCATGAGAGAGTTCAATGAAGAATAAAGTTTTGATGCAATGTGGATGTTTGCTATTTAATGTTTGTAGTTCAACTTGTTTTGCAATTTAGTTACCAGCAACGTTAACTTCCAGAACAGTACAAACTTCAAAGTGATTGAAGGCTCTAGCACTTGAGGTCTGTCAGAAATATATAACGTTGACTGTATGTTGGCACTAAGGCAATGCTGATGCTAACAGGTAATTATGCCATCTAGGGCCTATCACCCCAGGCCTAATATACCAAAGGCCAAAGTTATGCTGAAGTTTGACATAAAGGCTAGTCCATTCCAAACATAGAGTTAATCAAATATCGGACTAGCTAGCAACTGCCTATCCTGTTAGTGGATATGGTTTTAGAAATGGTCGATCTTAGCTCTTAGTTAAAATGAACATGATCCAAAAATATCTAGACTAGGCTAGATCAATGTGAGGTCACCAGGCTAGGGTATATCAAAGGTTATATTGGCATAAAATAACAGAAAAAGTAGGAGATCACTAAAGGTAGTAACTAGTTGACCAACTGGGCCAATGTTGGCCTTTCTTTCTGTGCAGGCCATGGTGCAAAATTTACCGCTTGACTACTGCTTACATAATTAAACAGCTCATTTGTTTTAAAGTCTATATAGTTAAATATGACATGCATCCTGCTAACTCTCTAATATATCCAACCTTCCCAACTCCTGAAAAAACACAAAACTCCTCGCAATCATCTATATCTGCTGTACAGCAAGGAGAATTCATCCATGGAAATGAGGCACATTAAATGTAGACCTGGCATTAATATTGGCTCCAAGAAGAATGATAGTTTAGTTTCAAATAGTGGCATCCTTTTGACATGCACCTATCACGTGAACAATGCATGAACCGAGCATGTTCCTTGCTTATAATTATTGGAGGTTCCTGCTTGGCATCCTCAAAATGCTTTGGCATCACATATGACGGCCAGATCATGTACCTTCACATTTTCAATCTCAGCTGGCATCCTTTTTAATTTCCTGCAGCATCCATTTCAGGCTTTGGATCCACTTTTAATGAACATTGGCATCCTTATGCTCTTTGTATGTTCTGGCATCATTTTCATCTTTTGCATCCTCGAATCCAGTTACATCCCATGGGCATCCTGATTACTGTTTAGCCCATCGCTTTAATCCCACAATTTGCATCCAGTCTACATAATTTTGCAAGCTTTTGGGCCTGATTGGCATCCCTTTTTTCATCTCACGCATCCTCGTATCCAATTTTCATCCAATATTTTGCATCCTCTTTTTGATCCATTTTGAGGATGCGAGTTTGGAACTTGGGAAATGTTTCGATTGTCCTTTAAAATAGTGAAGAAATTTGCATTAACTTACAATCATAACTTTGGCTGAATCGTAATAGACAGATAAGCTAATAACAAGAGTAGATGTGTCCACAATTAGCTTTAGTTTTTTCACTATTGTTTTCTTTCATGCTGAGGCGAGGGTGTTTTCTAGAAATTGTCCTCTTGTTCAATGTCCTTTTTTGTTAATATGAATATTCATCAGACGTTATTTTTCTCTGGAAGTGTCAGGAGACCACTTTCGGAAAAAAATACGGTTTGTGATGAATATTCTAGGGTTTTAGAAATACGGTCTCGACGCTTTGTAACTATACTGGACAGTTGAACCAAAAGAGACCACAATTGATAATGATGAAAAAGAAAAGGATAGACATATTTTATACATGGATGCGGCGGCCGCACCATTGAATAGTCGCGTGATGACCCACAACGATGTTTGCAATTTCCCTCTGCCATATGGCTTCACTGTATTGTGAAAGTTTAAGGGAAATTTTGTATAACCATGAATCTGTTGGGGAATAGTGCAACCAGGCAGGTGATTATTTGCCGCCATAGTGCAAAGGGCAAAAGACCCGCTTTCAATGTAAAGGTCAGTTGGTTTTGACACAGCCAACTGTTGAAATTGGGCAAGTGCTGATGTAGACATGTTCGGGATAAAAATGGTACCACGTCTACTGGCTAATTAGGCATATGAAAGTCGATGTTAGTTTCCCGTAACCCGCAGCTATGAGTTTTTGCCAGCGTTTTGATGAAATGCTGAAATCCCAAAAAATTTCATTATTTGTATTTTAAAGCAAATATCAAGTTTCTTCTTGTGATCACTCTTGTTATGTGAATTTAGTAGATTTTAAACCAAAGAACAGTTGGCAAAATCATTTCTAAAGAGGGGGGGGTGTGTTGACTAAAAATAGTGTAGGTATTAGAGAATGCGGAAATGTTGGTGAATGGATGGTACTGCACATTAATAATAATGAAAAGAAATAGTTGCCTCATATGAGTGCAAAGTCATGTTACGGGAGACATACCCTGACTTTACATTGGCCTGGATGGTCCATTTTTCAAAAAGCAACTACTCGAAGGCATTTTTAGTTAAAGTGCGGTTCCGATCGTCTTTGGACCACTGATTTACCGAAGTAGTATCGATTTGTGTTCTTGATGTCAGATGAAAGGCGTATTTTTCTCATGGTTGTCCTGAATTTGAGCCCTCCAACCATTTATTCCCAAGATATAAACAAGAAAGCGCCATTTTAGTGGACCTCATATTAGCACAGTATACAAATATTTAATGATTATGAGGGATTTGTGTAATCTATTGGCCCCCCGAGGTGAACTGGAGGGCGTGGGGTTACTATTTTCCGAGACCAAAAGTGAGGGGAAAATAGTACCCCGCGCCAATCAGTTCACGAGGGGCAATAGATTCCCACAAAGATCACGATTAGGATCAAAGGTGCCCTTTTATGGAATTCATTAGATCCCAGTCTTAAACAGTCATCATCCTTAGCTCTTTTTAAAGCAATTCTCAAACACCAGCTCATTGATTTTTATTCTGCAACTGATTAATTGGCTTATGATTTGGGGAACTATACTTATTCATTTATTTAACTGTTTGTTTTTTTCTCTTTGTATTTTTTTTCCATCTTTGATTTTAATTTGGTTGGGGGGGGGTCAGCACCTTTATTTTCCCCGTGTGCTCGTATTTATCATTGTAGTTAATCCTACAAATTAAGTTTCATACTTATGTTGTTAATGTGTAATTTCAGCATGGTTGCCACTAATTACATCCCTGCGTTTTAAGTGGCATCCACATCTCGTCATATTGTATATTATTTATATCCTAAAGTGCAATTTTGGTCGAAATTACATATGTGTCAATTTTATATTTCTTACAATATTTTCTATTTACTGTACTGTTAATGAGATGCAAATAAACCTGAAACCTGAAACGTCAATAGTCGATAATAGGTTACTCTTCTTGGGAGAATATCGTTATTGTGAGAAATCCTATCTGATTTGAAATGGCCACGCATCTGTTTGAAAGATTATCCGATTTACAGGTTAAGAAGCCGTGTGTAATGTTATTTAGTAGGCGTTTGTATATTTAGTATAGGTACAGTTCAGTGGAACCTTTTTAACACGTAATCTGACCACCCCGGATTCTGACACAGAATTAAAGATCCTTGATAATACAGATTATTCGAGTGACTACCGAATGTTGACCACAGGTCAGTGCTTAGAAGTTTTAGCTAATCAGATATCCTATCTTAAGCAATTCTTAATAGGCTATGTCTTACGGCTACACTATCCCTCGATTGCATATATAAGAAACAGGCAAATTTATAATTATGCAAAGCGTACTTCCTGCTGTAATTTCTGAGTTATACAATCCTCTGGAGGTGAGAATCACGTGGCGTTTCCCGACTTACAAGGCGGTAATCCAGTTTTTAAAGAATATAATTTGAACACTTCACAACAATTCCCCCTGACCTATGCCCTCTTTTTAAAGTTCATGATTAAAGGTGTTGTGTCCACCCAATGTTATCCTGTTTCACATGGTACAGTAGTACATGTTACTACAGGGTGGGCAAAAAAACTCCACCAACAAACTACTGATGCTGCAAGTGACTGCAACAAAAGCTAGTTGAAAGTACTTAAAAGCTAAAACTACTCGTAAAAACATATTTACAAGAAGGCTAATCAACTTGTATAAACCCATCATAATAGTATAGAATATTAGCACTCTACAAATCTTAATATGTAATTTAGCATTTTCCTGATGAGAATCCACTAATGGCCTGGGCAAGCACTGCATTATGATTGTAAGGCGGGTGGGACGTGTGATTCTCACCCACACCTCCCAGAGATTAGTATAATCATAATATACAGCGAAGTACCTTGCATAATTATAAATATACTGGCAATGCCTCTTCCAGTTTCGAATCACTTGGGCGACTTTGAAGTCACCCCACCAACACTGCCTTAGCTACTTTTAAGACACGCAGAAGTCCTATGATAAAAACGGCTGAAAAGTAACCGCTAGAAGCCCATCCAGCAGCCTCGAGATAACCTTGTGGTAACGCCCACCTTGTGTGAGCATGATGCCACAGCTCCCATTGTTTTAGTGAGCTTTGACATGCGGCTGGTATCTACCCCAGCCAATTTGAGTGCATTCATTTGCTGACTGTTTATGACACACCTTTTTTGGGTGGTTTTAGGAAGCTTAATGATCAACTGCGTCTCTGTACCACGTATATCTGTGTGCGTTCTAAATACTTTGAGACTGCTTACTGGGGCATAAACTACTGTCTTCAAAGGCTTGAATAACCACTGTTTGATTCCAAATCCAGGCCTATTTTGCTTATGAAGTTTGAGGGGGAATAAATCTTCAAACAACTTGGTGATATAGACAAATTATTGATCTCTATAATGAACTAATTAAAACACTCTTTTGCGAGTGTAACGAGCCAACATAGCACTGGTTTTCAAGGTTAACATCTTAAAGGGAGATTATCCCGGATGGCAGTGATCTAAGGAACAATAGAACAGGTTTCCCCATCCCATGTACAGAGTATTTTGGCTTGGAGTGTTACGGATGAAGAACCCTTTCATAAGTTTACACACCATGGCTGATTTCCCAACGGGAGGTCCTCCCCCTCAGGTCTGTGATATAAGGATATAGCCGATCTATATACTCCTATTGTAGGCTGGACCCTTTCTTTCACATGATACCAGAAATTCCATTACATCTTCCACAGGCGCTTAAACTGGATCAACCTTTTTCTGTGTTCACACCAGCTCAACACACTGACCATGCCTGATTGTGTACTGTTTGTGGGTGGAAGATCTACAACTGTCCAAGAGGACTGCAATGACTTCTGGCCGTAATCCCTCTCCTCCTTGAAACTGTTTTCCCGCAGAGCACCATGCACGCTGTTGGTAGAGATGTTTTAAGTGGGTGTGGCTGTCCTGCGTGGGGTTGGAAAAGAATGTTCCCCACTGATGTCCTAGAATGTATTTATGGTTGTCAACTCCAATACAAGGGTACACACTTGTGTGGTCCAAACTGTGCACTACGAGAACTGTTTTGCTCCTTCCCCTCTCCACTTTTCTCAACACCTGTTGGCAAAGACAGAAGGCGGAAACACATATGGCTAGTTCGTTGTCCATCTTATCGAGAAGGCATCTATCGCTACTGCCCCTGGGCCTGGCTTCCAGGAGGCGTACCGCGGGACCTGGTGATTTATTCTTGATGCGAACAGAGCAATCGTTGGGGAGAAGTTTAGCTGTTGGCACACTTGATGAAGAGCTGTGATGTATCACCTTCCCGTCTGTCCACCAACCTTCGAACTGAAAATCTGCGATTAATTCTTCCCCCCCGGTACATTTTATGCCGAATTCAGATCTCCCTTCCATGAACCATATCCAATTTTGTGATAGCCCAGCGATATAGGTCTGTTGAGTGAGTCCCGCCCTTTGTGGTCATATAGCTATTGCGGTTGATTGTCGCAATCCGCATTAAGTGACAATTTCCTGTTGTGGTGTTGCAAGGTCCTGGATGGTCAGTGAAGGCTGGCAAGAAGCTCTAATATTGATGTTGTGTTTTGCTTCTCTTCCATGGACCATCTGCTGCCGCCCCCTGTCTCTATGTCCCCCCACATGGGCTCCCCCCCTCCATGAAGCACACCGATGTTACGTGGCAGGTGTGGGGTGGAAGAATTATTGGTCTCCCATTCCATTCTTCTCACAGACACTCAACTGCGCCCACCCCTGAAGTTCTTGAACACTGTCTTGGACAGATGTATCATACCCTGATATGATGGATCTTTCTGTATTGTTCGGATCAAGTCCGATTGCAATGCCCTGAAAATACTGGGGCTGGCACTACGTCCTCCCCTGTTGCATTCATTTTCCCAAGATGCGTGCCAGCGCCTCTCTGATATGTGTGGGCTTTTGTATGATCTGTTGGCAAAGGTTTTCCATTTCGACCGTTTCTCGTGTGAATATCTCATATGCCCCAGAATTTGATTTGTTGCACAGGGTTCGTATCATTGGGACTTGTCCCAAGTTACTAGCAGACCTATATCCCGTAAATAACCCCAGAATGTACCGCACCTGATTCTGACATTGTTGAACTGACTGGCGCGGCCAGTAACAATTCGTCTAATTAAATAATGATCTTCATAGATCTCTGGCGCAGGTGGGACATGATTGGCTTCTAATTTTTTTTGTGAACAGGCGAGGCGCCGTCTTCAACCCGAATGGGACCACTTGAAATTCAAATTGCTCCCCCATTGTAACCTGATAAATTGTTTGTGTTCCGCCATAGGGGATCATAAAATAGGCATCTCGAGATCTATGATACCATCCACTGTCTTCTTGATAATTTAGGCAATGTGAATGGACTCCATTTTGAATGCTCTGTTTTGATAAATTTGTTGAGGCTCTTCAGGTTGAAGACGGCCTGTAACCCCGCACTCTTTTTGGACACTACAAAATGTTGAGATGAATTGATCCGGACACTTGTGAACCTGTTTTTTGCCCTTTGTTCAACATACTTTTTGGATTTCTTCTTGCTGAGTACAACCGTTGAGACTTTTTCATTTTGAATTTGCCTATTTGTTTTCAGTTGCCAATGCTGATGGCATAAATTCGATTTTGGTACCAATTCGCTCTGTAAAATCCACGGGTCGTTGGTTAGAACTTCCCATGCTGTGTATAAAATACTTGATTCCTGTCCTGCGTAATGGGATACCAAACGAGTCCAATTCCTTGAATCTACTATAAGTCTAACGCTTTAATTCTTCTGAACCTTTTTTGACTGATATGCCCTCTGTTTTCTATTCTAGCAGAAGGAATCTTGGGCATGTTCATGGCCTATGTACATGCTGATGTGTAACTTGTACCCCCACTGGCACCGCTCTCTGTTTATAGTCATGCTTTGAACCTGAAACGACCTTTGTGTTTACCATAATATTCTTCTTCATGCTTGTGGTAAGTCCTATCTTTGGGCTTGTTATTAGGTTTTGCAGGCTTTGTACTAGAAGTGTTGCGAACCTTTCAAAGCCTTCTGGGTGACTTGTCTACTTGGTCGTCACCTCACTTGTTTTTGCCCATCACCAAAAATGCAGGACATAGAAGGTGCCACTGTCACGTACAAACCTTCTTGATAAAGTGTTCTTCATGTGCCTCATTCTGAAAAGAGATAACCTGTTGAACGGGTCGACCACGAAAGGCTCCTGCTTTAGACAATAGAGGTTTAATTGATTCTGTTCCTCTGTCAAATCCTCTACTTTCTCTCAATTGCCTTTCAGTAAGGAATGGCTGTCCTCATCAAATCTTCCTGGATAGACCATACAGAGTTATCATCTTTCCAGGATTCAAATCTGGCCTTTTTCATGGCGGGATCTAATTGGCTTAGGCAATGGTCGTGGGGCCTTGAAATATGTCTCTCCAGTTGGATCAAGGTTTTAGAGTGATCTCTTTTCCAGTGAATTAATCGTTTTGTTTTGTTCTAACACCTTAGTTCTTGCCACCATTCCAGATTTGAAAACATGCAACCTTCTTTCTGCTTGTGGGTTTGGAAGAGAGCTTTTAGTGGAACACTTCTCCATATCATCCACTTCGCTAGCCTCATCCTGATCTGAGGCTTGGTTTTCCTCATTTAAGTCATTCTGTGCTGGTGCTTTAATGGACAGAGTATCATCTTGCTCTTGCTGTCCCTGTCTTTGAGGAGAACGGGCAGAATCTGAGACTCTCATGTTTTTTTTTGATCTGAATGGCTTCTAGAACTACTACTACTGGAACGGGAGCTACTGGAACCATATTTTCCTTCTCTTCCTAGGCTCATTTCTTTACCTTGAGATCTTGAATCTGTTGCTGTTAAAAACCCCCTCCAAGTCTCTATTGTATCCTGTAACATACCCTTAAAGAAATCCATCTGTTGCTTTTGCATGTCTTGTAAGATGGACATCTATCTATCAGAAAAATTATCTGATCCGGAGGTGGCTAAGAAATAGTTAGGGAATGTTATAATTTGCACTTGATGTACTTGGCCTCTTCATGCTAGTGGTATTAACATACTGTGGGCCAGGCCTAAATATGATCTTGATGGGCCTCATTAACCTGATCAACGACGACCCAAAAAACGGAGGCGTGGATCATCTCTGACTTCCTCTTCACGACTCAATTAGGATTGAAGGCGTGAAGACTGGTCTCGATCCTTTCAGACCAAAGAATGGAGGCGCGATTCGGATCTCTGATTTCCTCTCTGATTTGCCAAGTTCTCATGGTCATGCATCACTGACTGGCAGACTTATTCTATTGCTTCTCGCCCAGCGCCACAGGTTGATTCTGCCCTCGAGACCTGCCTCTGGTACGACAATACTATTATCTTCCGTATCAGAAGGCATTGTCCAACCTCCAAACTATTCTTTCTGAAATTAACCAAAAGAAACTTTATTTTCTCTGTGAAATTTTTTCAATATCCGGTATTCCGCCATGGCAGTTTATAGAGAGGTCATAGGTCAGGGGAATTGTTTGAAGTGTGTTTAGTGTTTTTAGTCTTTAAAAACTGGTATAACCCGCCTTGTGAAGTCGGGAAACGCCAAGTGATCGCAAACCGTCGTAAGAGTATGCAGTATAATTCCCTTCTCTTTTGCATACGCTATACGCTTCTCTCCTCATTTTTATTTTTAATCACGGATTCAGTGATCTGGCGTTATGGGTAGCAATTGTTCTTGTTAACCAGTTTTTAAAAGCAAATGTTTCCATTGTGGGTTTGTGACCATTAGCGACCCTGGTCACTAGTGAACCCACCATGAATTCAGCGACTTTACGGAATAAAACTGCAGTAATTATGGCAGTTTAATCCGTACAGTTCTGCTGAATTCAGGGTGGGTCACTAGTGACGCAGGGTTCGCTAATTGTCACAACCCTTAAATTGTCTTTTTGAACAATTTCCATGAACTTTGAATCACTACTTGGCTGATTCTTTGCGATATATAATATACTTGTATTAGCTAAACATAAGATGGTAATCCGCCTACAATAAAAATAATCTTTTGTATTGATTCCACCTGGAATTTCCATGACTTTGAATCAATCACTATCTTGGCTGATTCGTTCTTGATATTACGTGTATTATCTACCCGCAGATGGTATCCGACAATTACATAAGCTTTTTGTATTGATCACTGTTCTTTCATCAACAATCGTTGTTTATATGTCAACAATGAAGGAGCAAAACCCCAATGCCAAAAATTAGGGGAGAAAATTGGAAGGCCATTGGTGCCAAGTAATGATGGCAAAATGAATGTTTGAAGATATGCAAATGGATGCCAAATGAATGCACAATTGATTCCAAATGTATGTTTGATTGGAATTGCTAAACGGATGCCCAATGGATGAGAATGGATGAAAAGTCAATGCCTAAAGGATGAAAATGAGAAAATTACAATATCAATGAGCGGCATCCTCTCGAAAAAGGATTCCATAGGAAATAGGATTCCGTGGATTCCAAATTTACCTTCAATAGGATGGCCAATAGCCATACAGATGAAAAGTGGATGAACAACTGGATGAGAAGTGGATGAGAAATGGATGAAAAGTGGAGGAGAAATGGATGAAAAGTGGATGGGAAAATAAAAATGGAGTAGAAATGGAGTGGAAATGGATCACAACTGGAGTATTAATGGATGCCAATGGATAAACAGATGATGCAAATTGCCGAAATATTTAAATGTAGCTGGCAGCGGTGCATCCTCGGTCAGTGGGCATCTCAAATATGGACATTTGCTATTGAGTGATGCAACCTGTGATGATCGCCTATAAAAATAGTTAGATGCTGAATTTGTAATAGACGCTTTTGAAGGCCATATTTAATTAAAGAAACGGTTTGCTGTTACAAAATGCCCATAGACTTTCGATTGTGATAGCGCCCCCCATAGGCAATTTCAATAAGTCTACCTAATTCCTGTTAGCAGTACGGTCTTCATGACGTAGATTATTTCATGCCTTAATGCCTCGCTTCATTGGATTGATTGTCCTAGATTGTCCTATCCGGAATTATTTAGTATCTCTGGCATGGTCAGACCCAATCACTAATAGCCTCGCCCCAGAACCCCATTTTACAGTATTCCTACGTGCTTTTTGTTGCATCACAGCCAGCATGTGATGTGGAAAAAGGAGCTCGGCCCAATGAGGGTCCGCCACAGAGGCTGAAAATCAAGATGTGGCCTACATTACAAATGATCATTGGCATGTTCCAGCGGGGTCACCATGAAGAGTTCAATGAAGCATACAGTTTTGATGGCATGATGGATGTTTGCTATTGATGTTTGTAGTTTTCAAGAATATGTACCATGCAACGTTAACATTCCAGAACGTACACCTTCAAGTTGACTGAAGGCTCTAATCTACTTGAAGGTCTGTCCAGAATATATAATCGTTGCTGTATGTTGGGCACTAAGCTATGAAGCTGATGCTACGTAATTATAGCCCTAATAGGCCTATCACACCCCAGGCCTAAAATACACCAAAGGTCCACTTTATTTCAAAGTTTGACATAATAGGCCTAGTCCATTCAAACAATAGTTAATTCATATAGATAGCCTAGCAACTGGCCTATCCTGTAGTTGATATGTTTTAGCAAATGGTCTCTATTAGCTCTTAGTTAATGCATCATGATCCAAAAATATCTACTAGGCCTAGATCAATGTGATTTTCACCAGCTAGGTTCTCAGGTTATATTTTGGGCATAAAACCAAGAAAAAGTCGGGTCACTAAAGTAGTAACCTAGTTGCCCAACCTGGTCCAAATGGTTGGCCTTTGCTTTACTATGCATGCCTTGGGCAAAAATTTTACCCGCTGTGACTACTGTACATAATTAAGAAAAACAGCTCCATTTGTTTTAGTTATATAGTAAATAAATATGACATGCATCCTGCTAGCCTCTAATATATCCATACCTTCCCCAAACGCCTGACACACAATACTCCTCAGCAATCATCTATATCTGCTGCAGCACGGAGAATTCTCCAGGAAATGAGAGCCATGTAACTGTATACAATGGATTAATAGTGGCTCCAAGAAGATTGACAGTTTGTTTCAATTTGGCAAGCCTTTTGACATGCACCTATCACGTGAACAATGCATGAACCCGATGCCAGTGTTCCTTGCTTATAATTATTTGGAGTTTCCCTGCTTTTGGCATCCTCGACATGCTTTGGCATCCACATCTGAACACAGCCAGATCATTTACATTCACATTTTTTTTTCCTATTCAGCTGCAAGATCCTTTTAATTTCCTGCCGCATCCATTTTCAGTGCTTTGGCATCCACTGTTTTAAGACATTGGCATCCATTATGCCTCCCTTTTTGTATGTCTGGGCACCAAAACAATCTCCCCATTTTTCATCTTTTGCATCCTCTACATCCAGTTCACATCCATTTGGGCATCCTGTTTTGCATGTTCAGCATCGCTTTAATCCACAATTTGGCTCCATTATACAATCATTTGCAAGCTTTTGGCCTGCTTGGCATCCCTTTTCATTTCCGCATCTCTGTACCAATTTCATCCATTTTTGCCTCCATTTGAGGATGCGGTTTGACTTGGGAAATGTTTCGATTGCCCTTTAAAATAGTGAAGAAATTTGCATAACTTACAAACACACTTTGGCTGAAATCGTCATCGACCAAAAAGGATACTAACATAGATGTGCACAATTGCTTAGTTCTTTCCTAATTTTGTTTTATTTCTTTCATTCTGAGGCCGAGGTGTTTTCTAGAATTTTCCCTTGTTCAATTGTCCTTTTTTTTTAACTAGAATATTCATCTAGAACCGTTAATTTTTCTCTGTAATGTCCAGAGACACTTTCGAAAAAATAAGTTTGATGAATTCATCATGGAATTTTAATTAACGGTCCTCTGACCGCTTTGTAACTACAAAAAAAACAAAATAAGTGTCAGTTTGAACAAAAGAGACACAATTGATATGATGAAAAGAAAAGGGCACGACAATATTATACATGGATAGGATCGCGGGCTGGCGACATTGAATAGTCCGGTGATTGAAACCACATATGTTGCAATTTGCCCTCTGCATATGGCTTCACTTTATTGTGAAAGTTAAAGGAATTTTGTATAACAATGAACATCTGTGTGGGAAATGTGCACCAGCAGGTTTATTCATTTTGCCGCATTTTCAAGGGCAAAATACCCGCTATCCATGTAAAGATCATTTGTTTGCACAACAACTGTGAAATTGGGCAATTTGCTGATGTCAGCATGTTGGGATAAAACGGTTACCAACTCACTGGCTCTTAGGCTATGAAAGTCGATGTTGTTTCCCGTAACCCGCCCGCTTTATGAATTTTCTGCCCGCGTTTGAAATGCTGAAATCCCTACAAAGTTCATTATTTGTATTTTAAAGAAAGTTTCTTCTTGTGATCACTTCTTGTTATGTGATTTAGTAGATTGTTAAAAACCAAAGAACAGTTGCAAAATCATTTCTAAATGTAGGGTGGTGTTTTGACAAAATATTGTAGGTATTAGAGAATGCTGAATGTTGGTGAAATGGCTGTTACTGCAAAATTAATAATAATGAATAATGAAAAATGAAATAGTTGCCTCATTATGATTTGCAAAACATGTTACGGGAAACATAACATTGACTTTCATTGGCCTTAGACTGGTTCCATTTTTCAAAAAGCAACTAGTGGAAGGCATTTTTTAGTTAAAGGTGGGTGTTCCGATCGTCTTTGGGACCCACCTGATTTACCCGGAAGTAGTATCGATTTTGATATCAGATGAAATGCCGTATTTTTCTCATTGTCGTCCTGAAATTTGAGCCCTCAAATCCATTTTATTCCCAAGATATAAACAAGAAAGCGCCATTTTAGTGGTTAACCATCAATATCACAAGTTAGCACAGTATACAAATATTTAATGATCATGAGGGATTTTGTGTAATCTATTGGCCCCCCGAGGTGAACTGGAGGGCGTGGGGTACTATTTTCCCGAGACCAAAAGTCGAGGGAAAATAGTACCCCGTGCCCTCCAGTTCACCGAGGGGACCAATAGATTCCACAAAGATCCCGAATAAGATCATTAACTATTTGTTTTATATCCTTCATGAAATATATTTTTTGTTTATTGATTGGTTAAAAGTGAAACTGATGAGCCCGAGGCCTACTTATTTTAGGCCTTGCCTGTACTGTACTCTGTAGGCTAGGCTAGCACCTTAGGGCTAGGCTAGGCAAGTGCTTGAGCATTGACTGCCTTTTAGGCAGAGGAAAGTCTGCCCCACTTACGATATCAACACCTTTTTCGGTAAATAATGACGCTGAAGTCTGTACCGAATTTACTCCCGGAATTTACTGCATATAGCATGTTATGTATAGTTCACCTTTCTGTTTCCATGCACAGTCACGCAGTGATGCAGCGTTGAGATCATATCAGCGTTGTCCATTCCATTAAAATAAAAATCACCGCGGGAATCACCGGTGTTATTTACACAACTCCTCGAACACTGACAGAACATACGTAATTATTTTTCTTTTGTATTCTTACTATCCGTGCAGAAGGTTTCCCACCGGTGTTATTGCAACTGGGCGCAGCCATGTTGTTGCTACGGGTGTCTACGAAATAGCCTCAACAATGCGTCAAAGTTCCTTTTAGAGCAATAACTAATACGAACGTACACATACGAGTCTGTGCACTCTCATGCATAACATCAACAGTCGTAGCTAGTCGCATTGACCACAGCGAAAGAACCGATAAAGGAACTGATAACACGGGTAACGAGGCTAGAGGGAAATAGGCGTCTATTTCCCTGTGATCTCTCTTTCGCTCTCTTTCTCGCAAATAGTTAAACTATTTGTGGTCATGTGACGCACTTTTAACCAATCAATGAACATGAATATATTCATGAGGGATAATATTGAATAGGGCTTTGCAACATGCATTATTGCATCTACCATCAAAACCGCAAGTTTGTTTCCCACGGTACTTGCTGGGGTGTATGTGCAAGTGCCAGGCTCTCATATCATGTAGAGAACACAATACACATAAATCGGAACAAGCACCTTAAAAGCAATTGAAACAGTGTTTCTATATGGAAATTTTATGCCGATTCCAAATCTTCTGGTCCCCAAAGCTAATTTTTAGGGGAAGTGTGCCTAATTTGCATAAATTCAAAATGGCCACCATTTTAACATTTTTTGTACATAACTCAAGATTTAAGGCTTGTAAAGACTTCATTCTTGTGTCTATACATATGTTTTCAGGGTCAGAGAACACAACTAGATCATCAGTTAAGGTATTATGCCATATATTGACAATTAATTTGCATAAATTTAAAATGGCAGCCATTTTGAATTTTTATGCAAATTAACTGTCAACATGACCTAATGGTATAAGGTCATACACCATGAGTTGGGAGCAAAGTGTGTTACATGCTTGAAACTACCAAATATTACACGTTTTCACACTTACATGAGAGTAAGCCATCAATTTGTTTTTGAGATAGCTATAAAACTATATATTGTTGTAAAGCTGCAAATGTAAGGAAGACAATATGCAACTTGTATGTGCATATACAGGGTGCCACAAGTGTCATATAAGGTGGAAAAGTGATATGTTGATGTAAAAAGTACAACATTTTGTGGCAGTCTAATTTGTTACCTTCAATTAACATCATAGCTTAAACTGTTGTATGAGTCAAAATGAATGCCACATAAATAACAAACAAAATGAGATGTTATTTATCTTAATACATGGCAGGGTTACAAAGATATAAAACAAAAAAAATGCAAAAGCCCCGAATATCAAAAATCCCTAGACTTTTAACACATGCCTCATCCGTAGGCACCTCATCTGCAGGCACCACCCTCTCTGACCCGACTGACTCAAAATTACGACAACTCAAAAAGTAAAAATAGCACAAAATTGAATCTGCTACCATATCAAAGCTAGATAAATTCCCAGCTGAATACCTAACTTTTCTTATGATACAATAAAAAATGTTTTAAAATATTTGTGAAAAGGTAACGCCACCCTCATTTTGTATACCCCAACTCATTTTTGTTTGCTCGTATCCACAAGTCATTGGTAATGGCTTGTGGTGGTGTCAGGATTTGTTCAACTAGTGTGCTGATCCGGGGCCGCGTGTATCCATGATACGGACGCTCCTAACATGGCCCGCTATTTGAGGCTGGGGCGGATTGGGAACAGTCAGGTGTTTCCACCCTACTCTTATTCGACACTGACTGCGATTGTGACTCTCTGTACACGGGACCAACAGCTTAACGTCCCCTCCGAAGGACGGGATGCTTTCATGATCCATTTGCCCAATTCCAAGTGAACCATGGAGGAGAGCGGTATTCTGTATTTAATCAATAGCTGGTATACAGATCAATCCAGAATTTTATAGTACCCGAATAAATCCCAGCAAGTGCCACGACCCCACCGGGATTCGAACCCGGGAATTTTGATGGAAAATTTTGCGCCAGAGGTAAGCACCCTAACCGCTAGGCCACGCTCTCCCCCAACTCATGGCGCATGACCATAACTAATGATCTAATTTAATTCCTTGACCCTGAAAACATATGTATAGACACAAGAAGTACAAGCCTTAAATCTTGAGTTATGTACAAAAATGTCAAAATGGCAGCCCATTTTCAATTTTTATGCAAATTAACTGTTAAGTTGACCTAATGCTATAACTAATGATCTAATTGTATTCCTTAACCCTGAAAACATTTGTATAGACACAAGAATGAAGTCATTACAAGCCTTAAATCTTGAGTTATGTACAAATGTTAAAATGGCGGCCATTTTGAATTTATACTAATTAGGCACATTTCCTCTCAAAATTTGGTAGACGTTTCATATAGAAGTCCCATTGAGGCAAATGAGGTATTACAATTGATTCCGTCATGCTCTGTATGACGTTGTGCACTAGTGCTTGACGGAATGAATGGCAACACCTCATTTGCATCAATGGGACTTCTATATGAAACGTCTACCCAAAATTCAGCTTGGGGACCAGAAAATTTGGAATTGGCATAAAATTTTCATCTAAAAACACTAACCCAATTGCTTTTACTCAAAAATGCCTTTGTCATGTTGTAGGAAGCACTTTTATGAGAAATGGAACCAGTCTACATGCTAACTTGGTTCCAGTCGCTGATGATCACAATGATCACAAACAAATCCTATGGCAAATCACAATTCGGAACAGGTGCATGAGCCAAGGCTTGAACCAGTAGCCAATGGATACTAACGTGCACTACATCAGGGAATGGTGGCACTGCACATTCAAGTCACAACCTTTGTTGGCCTATAAAGCAAGGTTCTTGCCAAGGATTTGTTTTTTTAAAATGGGTGATAGCTTGTGTAATGCCCCCTACTATTATCCCGGTGTTAGAATTGCACGCATTGTCACTGTTTAAACTTGTTAAAAAATAAGAGACAATTTGCACACGTAAAAGTAAAATATCTGAGCATCATTAGTAATAACAAATCTGGAGATTCTACTTATCACTTGTGCTCTGCTTTAGATATTAACATGGTGCCTACACAAGGGGCCACTTATGAGAATTTACAATGAACATTTGCAACTTGCGCACATGTGTAGCATCCCAGATGATCTAAGGTATTCTCATCAATTTGTGAGGGGGCTGCTTTTGGTATTGTCCAAAATATTTTCTTAAGTACCTAACTCTTATAGGTTACACATGTAAAGTCTCTCCTGAAGCATACTCGCATGATATTAGGCCCACCCAAAAGGATTGTTTTCCGGAATGGATGATGTATAAGAACATGGCCGTCATATACAACCAAAATATTAGGAAGGGATAAAGGAGAGCCTATCAACTGATATAATGTGGGCTCCTGGGTTTGCAATGTGTTGTAACCTCCTTCAAAATGCATAATTTTAAAAACATGCTAAAATTTGTGTAAATTTTCATAATACCTATAAAATCACTGAATTTGACAGACACGACTCCACCGCCACCAATATTTTACAATGCACCCTGACTTGGCTTTTAACTCTTTGCATGCGGCAGGTGAGTATATACTCGCTCAAAGATGAATTTTGGTTAATTTTTGTCTTTTCTTGTTATAAACATTTCAAAATTATTTATTTTCATGAGCATATTCAGAATCAGCATGAAAAATGCAATTAAATGAGTCCAAAGAAGCCCTAGACTTTGTTTTTTTGGATGGCATTCCAAATGACCTACAAATATTTGGAAAGCTATCTCAAAAGCCACTACTGACTTATGCATTATAACTTATACAGAATTGCTCAGCGTGCAAAGAGATAAACTCACATGCATAACACAGAGTGCACCAAACACTCGACCCAGAGATGAAAATATGATGATCTTGCACTTTATTGCTTTACGGCAAATGAAGTTTTTCTGATATTCACACAGCAGTCTGGCAAATTTGCCGCCTAGCATTTGCACTATTTATTCCACATTAATACAAAAGATACTAAAGAAATTTTCAAAAAATATACAATATCCCTGTCTTTACATACAACAAAAATAAATTTTGTAACACAGCATCTTTAAAAGCAATGGCAGAACTAACCAGTACCAGTACCATGCATATATACACATTCTTTAAAATGTATACTTTAATGTGTTCTTCATATAGTTCTCAAATGCATCACGTCGAGGGGTTAGCGACACAAAAATTTACATCCCATTTTTGGACTTAGACTTTTTATCAAAATTATCAGAAAATCAAAGACCTAACTCCATCTCCCACTGAAGGTAATGGCTGGCTAGTTTTACAGATGCTTTCGTAGGATCATGGGATAAAATGGTTTTACAGAAATACCTATAAAATCAAATCCCCTGAATCAATTTAGTCCAATCTTAACTATAGTAAAGATTGGAACTTTCCTTAAACATTTTGGGAGTTTGAGAAGGTTAACTTATGTCTAAAGGTTTTGATTTTTTGAAAATTCCCTAATTTTTCCATTAAATATTTTTTTCAGCCTAGATGGAAGGTCCTTTTAAGCTTAAACTCCAGGAATGTTTTTATAAATAAAATCCTTAAAATTTCATGTTAGTTTTTTGAATAAGGGTTTAATACTTAAAATGATTTTAAATGAAAAAAAAAAAAAAGAAATACTCAACCAAAACTGGGAAAGTACTGATGTTGTTGTGACCACAGGTTTTGTTTTTAATGACATGCAGAAAAATAAATTGTATGGATGTTAGATATTTCTGTAAACATGAAAACAAACAGCAAACTTATAACTCATCAATTACTTAAGATAAAAAAATGTATAGTTTTCACAAAATTGCCATAAATTTGTCCATTTCCTTTCTATACTACCAAAATCAGTCCCTTACAAAGTTTGTCAAAATTGAAATAGAATTTAGGGGGTGAACAATCTCTAAAATGCCTTTTAAAAAAAAAAAAAAATTGGCATGCATGTTTCTTTCATCGATATCAACATTTCACTACAATTTCAACAAGATGTGGGCATGATGCTGTAGGCAATGAGCCAAACTTACGGCTCAAATATTGCTTAAAATTTTAGTTTTAGTGGGAGGTTTTTAATACGGGACAAAATGGAGTCAAGTCTTTGTGTCACTGACACCTCGTACACTAAACATACACCTCTTATCCAGCTGGTTCTCACATACAACACTGTGTTTACAAAACAGTGCTCAAATAAATAATTAGGTGCACTTAATTCACTGTTTCAACTTGTCTGTTGGTTCATTCTTGGGACTACCACATTCCAAATGTTATGCAGAAACTGTTTTAAATACTTGCCAAAAAAAAACAAGTTTGTCTCAGAAAAAAATGCTAGTGCGAAATGTGGGCATTTAAAAAAATGCATTTTTGGCCCACTTTTTTTTGTCCGCTTTGCCGCCTAATTTTAATTATTTTTTCAGAATTTTTTTCAAAATGAGCAAAAACCTAAAAAAAAAAAACAATGTGCAAGACCAATTCCAAACAAAATGCATGCGGTCTCCTGAGACAAACTTTTTTTTCTTGGTCTTATCTGAAGTTGAATACTTAAATTGCCATAAAACTACCCTGGAAGAAGGAACTACTTGCAGATTGATATTCTCTTATTATTTATATCATGATCATTTTGATGTTACAGTTTACTAAATTACAATTAAGTAGATTGAGAAAATGGTTAATCCTCCAAAATTCTTAAAGTGCTTGTCCGATTATGTGTTGTGTTTTCTACTTAATATGAGAACCTGGTATTTGCACATATACGCATCATCAAGTATCGTAGGAAACAAACTTGCGCTTTTTTGGTAGAAGCCAATATGCACATATTGTAAACGCCCTGTTCAATACTGTGCTATTATATGATGGTACATAAATATGGCGGTTTGGGTTTTTGTTTATCTTGGGAATGAAAAGGATTGAGGGCTCAAATTTCAGGAAGGCAATTGAAACCAATGCGGCCGGTAATCTGATATCAAATTCGATAATACTTCCAGTAAAATCAGGGGGTCCCAAAAAGACGATCAGAACATGACCTTTAAGGGAATGTTTGCACGAGCAAAGTACAAAGGTGAGGCGGACTGGGAAAAAACCCGCAAAGGTGCGGAAAATTTGTTTTTGAGGGCGTTTACTATCACTGCAGGTTTGAAATATTAGTTTCCAATTACTGTTTCTTATTCGTCTTTGATACACACATCAAAAGTTATGCCTTATACAATGGACAAAAAAACGAAGTACAATAGAACAGATTTTAAAGGTCCCAGGAAATGAGATGATAAAACTAATCCAAATCTTTTGCGGGACCATTCCATTCCAATAAACGGGGCCAGAAAAAAAGATATACTACCAGTGACATTCATAGTGAAAACTAATGATTTTCAGTCAGTGGTCATGATATAGATTCACACCAGTGACCTGAATTTTCTATTATCTAGAAAAATCAATAGTTTCACCAATTGATGTCATCACCAACCCAAATACTTGCAATGCTTTCTTGCCTCCTTGCAGACTTGACAACAAACCACACAATTCTATTTGTGCATTTCCTGGGCCCTTTAAGCTATTTCGTTATTTTTCAAAAACTGTCTGTGCGACATGTGGCGGGGGGTTCCCAGATCACATAACAAATTATCTATATTAATACATTCATTGGTTTATAGTCAGCCACACCATGAATACACATTTACTTGTATATAAAGGAATACTCACTGACAATTATAAACAGAAGAGTATGGTTTTGAACTAAACTTGAAGAATACCCACAAAACTAGGAAATTCAAACACCTCAATGTAGATATTCTGGTACTAGCTAGGTACCCTTGTTATAATCTTGAACTGAATAATGCTTGCTCGTAGAAAGGGGGGGGGTGAACGGACCGAAAAATGGCGGTTACAAGGGATATTGGGGTGGTCAGTCAAAACCATTGTTCACCCCTCTTTTGTAGTTTAGGACATGTTTGTATGATCTTGTTCTCAAGACCCCCATTCATACATGTCAAAAACTCCCCATTCAGCTGCATAATAAGTTAAAACTGTTTTTTCAGCTCCGCAAATAATTTTTACTCAAATTCCGTTCCGAAGACAATAAAATTGGTCAAATATTCAGTTGCGAAGAACCTACTTTAGCAAACAATTCCACTTCAAAGACCCTACTTAGTAAAGCAAAATAAAGAACAAAAACCACAACAGTTCTCAAGCTTGCAAATTGGCACTCTTAACCACACACCCTCCACAAACAAAAATTGAGCGCCCAGCTTGCTCTTGCAATATTCCAAAGTCTGTGTCACAGAATTACATAATTTGATAAAAAAACAACACCAACATAGTTCACACTGTTGAAAGAGTACTCATGCTAAAAAAACCAAAAATTGAGATAACTTTCAATCTTAACAGTGATATCCAACATGTGAAATAAACATTGTCACAGGTGTGACTCCTTTGATGCGAGAGAAATGCATTGGACTTTATTTGGACAATGTTCTGATAACTCGAGAAAGCCTCTAGCGGAATTCTTTCATAAAAAGGGCCCAAATTCAGAAAAAAAAAATTGAAAAG
>JAMKCH010029752.1:0-39331 GCA_023653785.1 Ophioderma brevispina | reverse complement strand
CTGAGTGGCCAGTCTTTGTCAAAGACTTAAAGGAGGGTTAAAGGTTCCATGGCCCGATCGCTAATCGCCGCGTCCCCAGGGACCCCTAAATTGTTTACCGGAGTTGTCCCAATTTTGGTATCAGATGAAAGCTACTATTTTTTCATTTACCCTGTGAAATCTTAGAGGCTAAAGCAGTTTACTCTGGAATTTAATGAGCGAAAATATGCCCCATTTTGGTCGACCAATATTAATTAATTTTACACAACACTCTATGGGGCTTACAAAATCACGTTTTAGGTCTCACATCAAAACGGATTGAAATATCGGTGCAAAAATTTTACAGGTGGAAGTTTTGGGGTAAAGTCCATTCAATCAAGATGAAAACTTCATCTACTTGAATCGTGCCATCCCCCTTTTCACAGACACCATTTTTCGTTTTTGACCAGTTGCAAATTTACTTTCATTTGTTGTTTGTCCAACCATACAGTGATGTGGCTCATTCATTAGTTTACTTTGTAAGGGGGGGGGGGTGGTTAAGTCAGGAATTCAAAGACATAGTTTTTTGCCGTATCTTAATTAATTGGCCAACAAAAGTATACATATTTGCAAGAAGGACATGAACTCAAGAATTTGAATATTTTTCCCCCAAAAATACTATTTTTGAGAAAATCACAAAAAATGGTGATTTTTTGTTCACTCATTTTTTGGGTTCCTATAAAAAATAATGAAAGTTTAAAATGTGCCTTGTTTCAATTTTTGTATTCCAGAGTCCTAGCCTTCTAGGTGTTTGGTATTTCCCTTTTTTCAAGATTCTGCACTATTTATCAAATTATTTTTGCCAAAAAAGGCCAAAATTTGTGTGTTTCAATTGGGAACACTGCCAAGATTGGTACAGAAGGGTTTAATGCCATAACCCTGATAAAAACTAAAAACTGGCCATTTGACTAAGTTCCTGACTAACACCCCCTTAAAATAAGAAAATGTCTATTTTATTTACTGACTAATTTGCATGGTACCTCGTGGTTTATCATTTCAAAAATTTGTTTTTCTCAAATTCAACAGATTATTATATCCAAAGTGTTTAACAACGGAGTCTGTGGAGGTTACGGATGAACTGTCTGCAATGCTGAGACCACCACTGCTAGCTGATACAGTCAGTCTGGTAGTCCCTACCACATTCACACCAGATAAAAGTAAGAAAATTTACGCATTTTTACACCAGGGTGGGGGGGGAACTGCCAATCTTGGAAATGAACACTATGTAAGGCTTTAAGACCCCCTTTTTCAACCCCCCCATCATTGTCACCCAAAGACCCCATATTTTTTTTAAATTTCACCTAAAGGGCTTTCTAATTTTTTAGAAATTTAGAAAAATCGTCCACCAAAGACCCCATTTTTTGAAAATTTTTGCACATTTGTCACTCAAAAAACCCTATTTTGGCACAAGCTGGCTGTCTCGACCCAAAGACCCCTAGTTTTTTCAAGTCCTCAGTCCCTCGAATGCCCCTGGGTTTGGAGCACTAGCCTTACATCCATATCTTTTTTGTTAGTGGCCCCCCCCTCTACCCTGGGCATTTTACATTCACCCACAAGCAGTGGAAAATTTAATACAAGTGTATACAAACATCGTGGATTTTTCCATAAGGTGACACCTTCTTTCTGACAACCCTTTTATGAATTCGGAACCTTAACGAAATATACCACATAAACCGTGTGGTTAATTCCGTTAATGTTTTCCCGAATTCATAAGGGTGTCAAACAGAAGGGGTTTTCACCAAATGGCACGCACACAAACATGGTTGCGCTTTCTCACCCTTTCTTAGATCATGTTACACTGGACATCCCTCAGATGATGTCACACAGGGCATTCTTCAGTGTAACACCCGCTTACCCTGCTGTTGTCACAACAGTTTCATCATGGGTGTTTCAACGGAATAAACACAAAGTTTTGTGGTTTATTCCGTTAAGGTTTCCGATCATAGGGTCGGTGTCAGAAAATATGTCAGAAAAGGTGTCACCTTATGGAAACACCCGGTCATTACTCCCTATATGATGTCACAGGTGTGTGTATTTTGTGATTACCGTACTGGTTTGTAACCTAGGATGAGTTTTTTTTTTGTTTGGGTGGTAGGGTTAAAGGATCCAAATTATTGCAAATTTTTTTCTAGTGTAGTAGATCAAACTATGCAGGCCACCAGTGGTCCGTTCCCCAACACGTAATTACGACACTGGTAGCATACTTTTATACTAAGTTAAT
This sequence comes from Ophioderma brevispina, assembly GCA_023653785.1. Lineage (NCBI taxonomy): Eukaryota > Metazoa > Echinodermata > Ophiuroidea > Amphilepidida > Ophiodermatidae > Ophioderma > Ophioderma brevispina. The sequence continues at coordinate 37,092 of JAMKCH010029752.1, read as the reverse complement.
GCGATAACTTCCATACTAAGTTAATAATGCGTTCCCGAAAATCGTACGGAGCTACCTGACAACTACAATTTACGAATGAGGTCTACGTCGATTACTAGTTGTGACTTAGTACAAAACGATTGCGTTTACAGCGGCCCCAAACTGATACGTAATGCAGTTGTGAATTAAGTCCGACCAAAAGTTATGCACAAAACTTGTTAAATGGAGGGATAGAACTTCTTAACACACACGTAGCTATGAAGCAAGTTTAAGCAAACTATTTCATTTCATCGAGGAGGAAGAAATGGATACCAAAATACAAATTCAAGATTATACAAAACAATGGAGGAGGTTTAGAAGAGTTAGACTACACGTGTATAGGCCTAAGTCACTATACGAAAGCCTAATGTTGGACATTATGGAACCCGTCTTAAGATTACTGAAATAATAGAGCGGTTACGAAACCCTGGGGAAAGTAAAATAATAATACTCATTAATAATAATAATAATTAAAATATCACTAAAATAACACTACTATCTTCTAAGATATTGTATACCTCTTCAGTGGCGAACATGCGGGCGGGGGGGGGGGGGGAGGGGGCAGGCCCCCCCCCCCCCCCCCCCCCCCCCCCCCCCGACGACTTTCAGCGTTAAAAAAAATTGCAAAAATCATGCTAAAAAATCAGCCGTTTTTTGTCCTCTGACAGAGGAAAAAATTGGCCATTTTGACCCCCCTGAAGAGGGACAAATTCCCAAGACTGGAATTTGAAATATCAGAATTTTTATATGCAGAGGGAACATGTCATGGGAATTTTGAGGATGGGTCAAGTTCAAATGGATTTTATTTTTTTTTTTTCGTATCCGGAAAAATATAACGCTTTCATGTTAAACGTTTGCACAATCACTTTTCGGAGAATCGTATATTATCAAAATCCTGTTTTTTAATAATCTTTATCATAATATTGATCTTCTTCTTCTCGTGATCATCTTCTTCTAACCAAATGGAGACATTTAAAAAAACTAAAATAAACTGCAAAACTATAAACATAAACTATACAGCAAATTTTGGCTACTTAGTGAAATACAAAAGCTTTTGGGGGGTAAAGTGTGAAAATATGAAACTATTTGAAAAAAAGAGGAAAATAAAAATTAAGAGGCCCCCAAAAATTGTTATATAATATGTTGTCAACTCTTAAAATTTTAAATTCATCAACTTATATTTCACTTCGTTTAGTGTTCGAGCAATATACCCAATTAAAGAGGGGTCCTAAATTAATTAGAAGAATAGGAAAAGCTGTAAAATAACAGCGGGTTCGGATGGGAAACATAGTATGGGACTATGCTCGTATACACCACAAAACGATAACTATCTTGATATGATAGGCCCGGTGTGAAAGCGCATAGTCTGGTGGGAGCATAGTCGGGGGGGGGCTCCACAGACGACACGGAATAAAGCGGAAACTAATGTTCGTGAAGAGTAGAGTCAAACTGAATCGATTGCCCTATTGTTCACCATTGTTCCGGGGACTTGAGTACGCCGGACAATAATAATTCTACACCGGTTCGTGAATAATAAATGCCGGTCCTACTTAGTACAATGACATTTTCATTACATTCACTACGCAAAAGAACAATAGCGAAAAACACTATCACGCATACTCGCATACCTTACACCCCACAAATACTCCCACATCGTTTAACGATAGGTTTTGGAGAATCTGGGTTGGTTTGGAGTATAATAGTTCTTAGAATGTTAGTAAATCTTGATGAGTTCAACAAGCTGAGAACCATCTAAGCAGGAGTTGGGGAACAGACGTAAGTCGCAACTAATAGAAATCTTAGCTTGTGCTGAGCATGATTTGCGACACAACTTACGCATCAATTTGGGGACGAAACCCCAGATCAAAAATTTTATATGAAAACTGTAGGTAAGTCCGGGAAGGAGACTGGAATCAATTAATATTCCATTTGCATAATGAAAAGTTACATTGTGTCAGTTTTGTGTCAGTCTGCAAGAGGGCACAGAGGGAATCTCAGATTTGGTAGTGTGTCTGTCGGTCTGTCTGTCTGTGTGCGGGGTAAAAATGTTAAAGAGACACAAGGACATTTCAGAAAGAGCGCCCTCATTTTTTGAAAACATTTTTTTTTTTGCTTATTTATTTGAATGTGATATTAAATCAAACCTGAAGGGAATAAGCTGAAATTTCCTCCTGTTCTTTTAAACCTGAAACATAAGTCCTACTGTTTCTAATTATCGTCATGAGTCTTCCAAACAGGCCATCGACCATTTTGGCGAAATTTGAGTTTTTGCATATTATGATACTATATAACAAGCTCTTTTCATATACCAAAATTATTGAGCAAAATATAAACATCCAATTTTAGATATAATAGATTTCACTGTAGGGAAATCATACCAAACGCCAAATGAAAGTTTCCAAACAGACCAATCTTGCATTCGTCGGTTTGCTATCTGAAAAACCACCGACGGCTGCTATAAGTGAGCTACGTCACCGATCAATGGGATATGCGAGATTCATCTCCCTCGCTTGATTCACAACGGGGGGGTGGGGGGGAGGGGCTATAGAAGTCTGAGTCGACGTTTAATTAGTAAAATGTGTGTAGCTGTATTTGAGACGGTTTTGCCACAATCAAACATATTATATTTTTCCAGTATTTTACTGACCGCAATTCTTCCGAATTATTACTGTGAAAATTTACAGTATATGTAAAAAAACTGATTCAATCAAGACACTGAAAAATATTAGATTTGGCGAGTTATTACAGAGATTGTGAATGTGTAGCGAATAAAAAAGCACTGACGAACATCTAACTTAGTAGGCTATCCACAAATGTCAACCAAAATTTACGGTGCATTACTGTAAATTCAGTTAATTGGTAAAGCATATGCATTAAACTGTAAAAGATAAAGTGAATTTGAATGGAAACTATAAAAGCGTGGTTTATGGGATTTGGTTGGCAGAATTGCTCCCAGTATTTTTCCTATAAGATTTACAGTAGTTTTTCCTGTAAATAAACTTATTAATATGAGAATCCATAATCGTGTATAACAATGTTGATATAATCAAAGTTCCAATACGAGCCTTCTCTGATAAATTTAGTCGTACGTAATAGGCTAGAAAAATTGGACCAAAAAAGTATTTTAACTATATTTTAATTACGGTCAAGTATTGTCTTTTTCTGATCCCTTTTTTTTCTGTTTGATGAAGCGGCACGTTATTTCGTAAATACAAGATGCATGTGTAGTGGTGGTATATAAAACAAAAATATGCATTTTAGCTGCACGCGTTCTTTAGACGTAGATTGTAAGATTGTCTTGATGTTCTAAGCGACGATCCGGCGATGAGAACGGCAAAAAGGAGCATACGTTTATCAGTTTTGACTCGCGCCAGTTGAGTTTCTTATTATTTTTATTGTTTTTAGACATACCTAGTTAAAGGATTTTTATTTTGGTATGATGCACATAAGGTTCAACGATAATCGTATCTGGATCGTATCGGGGCGAATATTACCCCTTTTCTTTTTTAGCTGTATGGGGGTTATTCTGAAAAAAGCTAACATTTCACATGTCTTTGGACATTTTGATTTGAGTATACATGCAATAGGAATGGATATTTCTTTCTTGTTGCATTTATAAAAACATACTAATTCTAAGATTGGATTAAAAGAACCAAAACATAAATTTCAAAGAAAGAGGAGTTGCTGATGTGCTGGACGTTTGGTTTTCTCTCAGAAATATCGGTTAAGAAGGAAGGAAAGCCAATTTTTAAATGTTTTTTGATACTGATACTGCCTTACAATACAAACGCACAACCCCTCAACACATATCGGATCGGATATGGCCCGATATTTAAAAATGTAATATCGGTTATACGGATGGAAGGACCAAAAGTCATTTCGGTGACCCCTAGATGCAAACATACGTTTCCTGGAATATTTAAACAAACACCATATTTAATTTGAGAGTGATAACCACAAAACATACATGTATTAAGTTATGGTTAAATTGCTTGACACAAATAGTAACTTTACTCAGTTTACACTGTTGCTGCAAATTAATTCGATGGCTGAAAGGGTAATAAAAGTAAAAAGATTCAAATCAGTAAGTTGGTAATTCAAAGTTATAAAAACAAGATAATTTTTAACCCCCAGAAAGGACATAAACCAGCACTAATGTAGTAGCCTATTTTCACTTTCAATTTTTTATAGATAGTTCAAAAAACCTCGTGTTGAAACCCTTTCCACGTTTTGGTATATGATTTGTCCTTTTAATTTACAATATTTCCCTTTATGGTAGTATCGTATCGTGGTTATTAGAGTATTTGGGTTCATATCAGAGGGTCCCAGGGTTGATACCTAGTTCATAGTAGACAGGCTTACCTGTTTTAAAAGTGACTACATGATTAATTACGCCAAATAAACCCTGTCTACCGAAGCCATTTTTGTAAACAAAAAAACTCCGATCGAAGGGGGTGGGGTGGTTTTCCCCCCCCTGTTGATTTCCGTTACTGAGCATCCGCTTCCGGTAAATTTGGTACCAAAGGATAGCTAACAGTTGCTTATTTGCCATTTGTACCCAAAATAAGTACCAACATCCCCATTATGACGTCACATTGACGTCATATGTTGAGGGGAGGAAAGTGCGGAAAATACTGACTATAGGGTGGAAAATTGATATTTCGCATTTAGCGACCCAACACATTATTATTAGCACTCAAGGCTTTCATTATATAAAACTAGTCATTACCATCATGAAATGTACATGTGATATTCCTAACCTTTCTTTGGGATCACCTTTATCTTTCCTCTTGACACGGGGGATGTTTGTTTTGGATAAAAAGAAGCGAATATGGCATTGACAATTACATTAAATAATCTGGCACCAAAAGGGGGCTTTAGATAGCCGGGGAAAACCTGAAGGGGGGTGCTACCACCACCCCCTTAGGTAGACGACGGTTTGTTGATCAATATGCCAATGTAAAACAAACACACATCAAATATTTTTCGTTTTTCACTTTCTTTCCTATATTTTCCCACATACCTACGATATTATTTTGAGTTCCAGGCAAATTAAGTTGATTATAATTTCATAACTTGATAATTTATCTGTGAAATAAGCGCAATAAAGTAATGTGGTTTTGCTACATGTAGACAACTTATCATTCCACATTTCAGCCATATCAATTAAATACATGATTAATGGTAAATTAAAAAGATTACTCATTGAAATTATTCAATAAAATTGAATGCAACCCGAATTACGCTTATGAGTTAGATAACACGAAATTATTTTCCTTTCAATTCCAGTAACGAAAAAGATGTTTTAAACATGAGAAAAATTCTCCTTCTGCATGTTAAATAAATACCCCTTTGATAATCAGAATATGACGGCCCTTGGATAGTCAGAAGTATGGTCGGCAAACTGCCATCTTAAACCTCAAAATGGTTAGTTTTGTTACTCATAGAAAGTTTTACAACAACAGAAAGTATTATTGATAAGAGCAATAACTCTACGAGTGCTATGAATCCAAAAGGTTGATGAAATACATATACGCAATAATGATCTGTTTGATGGACAAAATTATTAAATAATATCCAAGGCCGGGAATATCATTTCATTTCAAATTGTTCTGATATAAACTCCGAAGAGTTTTAGATACGTCATTGACACTAATTGCTAAATATACTCTTCCTATGGTTTTCGTTACTGAAAGTAGTACGCCTACATGAATCTTGTATTTATTTCGTGAAGTTGGAACTACTGAAAATTAGAATACTATAAATGTACAAGATACCATATGATTAAAGCGTTGTTTGTTAGTTAATTGTATTGAAAATAACAGTATTCGTTATAAACACGTGTTGTTGTGTCGATCATTAGAAATTAAAGTGAGTTTCGTCCGAACGCCTCGTAAATTTAATACAAATATAAATGACTTGATAGCAATATAAAGCTTTCTTCTTGATAAAAACTAGTGATCTTTGATTCCTTTTAATCTACAAAGTATCAAAATATACACTTCAAGCAATAACAGATAAAATCACAATTCTTCCACTTAACGTTTATGAAAGTGATTATGTCCAATATCAATACTTCACAAAACTCAGGGTTTCAAACGCAGACATACGCGTTGGATGTCCTGAGTGTTATTACACAGTGAGCCGATGTTACCATTGGAAATACAGCAAAATCTGTCAATTTTATGTCCAATTTACCGGCGTATAAAACGACACATCTGGAGCTTTTATTTCGATTTTTTTCGAGAATCACCATTAGAGTACATGTCAGTATTATGAATGTTAAATTATACGATTAAGTACTAAAGTTACCAGGAAAAAATGCTATAATTTACAAAAAATTCTGGAAGCAAATTCTCCAACAAAACCCTGTAAACAACCCATCTTTTACCGGTTTCCATTCAAATAATGTATATTTATAGTTGCATTATATATTTTACATTGAGTATTAAAAATTTGATTAAAAAAAAAAAAAAAAAAAAAAAAAAAAAATTGTAGAACCTAATAATTCCTCTTTTCTATCTTCACTGGCACATTATTTTGCCTGTAAGAGACAAAGACACCTTCGAAAACCGTTACAAAAGCATAATCATTTCTAGCGCCCTCCGCAGGCAAATGTATGTTCAAAATGTTGAATACCGCCGCCAGAGGCGATCGAGCGACTCTTTTTGAGTACGCCAAACAGCTCAATGTGCATCGCTCCTTGACATAGAACAGCAGGACGTTTTTAGTTTTGTAACAGGACCAATCACTTTGCTAATTAAATTTGACAACGGGGAAAACCCCAAAAGGATACTTGAATGGAAAGCGTGCTCAAAATGAAGAACGTGTCAATGTCCACAGTCCAAAATAAAATCATTTTCATAAATGTTTTCAAATTTCTACGATATAGCAATTCATAATTTTGAAAATTCACTCGCCGATATCTCGAAATTGTGCTTTGGTCGATTGGCCTGTTTGGAACACGGTGACGATATACATGGCAGCATATTCATGACACTTGCACCGTAATGGTCCTTAGGTAATTGCCGTAATGAAAGTTAACCCTGCCTTTCAGAGTGGTGTCAAAGCATCTAGAGGTCATTAGCCTGTGATCCACATTGTTGATATTTTCATGACACTTACCATGGTCTTGGGGTAGTGCTAATGTTGGTGACCTCATGGGTCATTGGTTGGAACCTGTGTGACCGTTTGGCATCAGTCACAAAGCATGACGGGCAGACGCAAAGCATTCGCTGAACACTGTATTTTTAATTTTTGTTTTATGTTCTTGTTAAGGGGCATTTTGTTGATTTCAGTACGCTCTTTTTATCATGATTCACTAGATATCCTTGGGAAAACCTTATTCTCAAAATTTGAGCTCATTCGATCTGCGGTTTTGTGTTATGGGCAATGCTCGTTTCCCATTTGGTCCCATAGGCTAAGTGCGTAATTTCTTTACGGAAAGAAATACAAATTACGAAGTTCTTATAGATTACGACCAAATGTGAATGTAAGCTTGGGCACACATGCTTACTAAGGCCTACTGTTCAGATGATATAAAATCTCATACATTTTTTATGTTAAGTTTGGGGGGGGGGGGGGGGCGTAGGTGTGATCACGAAGCCCCTTTAAGGTGCAACAAGAGATTTCACAATCAGGTCTCCCAGTTCTGATTTTTGCCCTGATTGTAAAGATTTCCATAAAAAATATCCCCATCTGAAAAGGGATTCTGCTGAGAAATGTTTCTTTGGTACAAAAATTGAGAAATTTCTAATTTTGTATAGGAGGCAAATCGAAATTCAGCCTATGTGTTACATTGAATTATAAGCAAATACCCAAAATCACTTTTTTCTCTCTTATAAAAGACCTTTCGGTAGCTTAATACAAGTAAGAAATCGATTGAGGGTCTAATTATATATTAAATACTATTATGACACACTTTGGCGTGCATCAACAGCTCTCTTGCAACCTTTGAAGGTATTTGTTACATTTTCCCATATTTTTGCAGAATCACTGATAGTGCTTGCAATCATTGGATTGTACATGTATGTTTTCTCTCTGTACAGGGACTCCCCGCACTGGAATCCTGACTCACCGCCAGTCTTCCCACAAACACACCCACCCACCGCCTAAATCTAACAACCATCAGGCCCGCTACCCCGCAGAACCTATAACCCACTGTTAACCCCATTGTCTTCACCACCAGTATCATTGGAGGCCTGGCACTGGTAGGGAAAAAAGCAAACCAGCTACAGCCGAGAGATGTTGAAGACTAAGAAACAGATGCAGAGATGAAGCAGCCATGCATTGCAGACGTCTTACAAGATTTTATCCAGGTAGTGTCTAACCGATCACCCTAAGATCTGTATACCGATTACAGATTTTAAAATTTCAAATCGGAATTCATTTTCGGATTCGATTTCTGATTTTTTCTGTGTACGTTTTGCTTATAATCGTCGTTTTCGACAGCCTAAAGCTTGCCAGAAAGTAGCAGATTGATTTAGACAAGCCAGTAAAGCCACTAAATCGGCGAAATAGTAAGTTACGAACAACATGCACACTTGGTATTCATAAAATAATTGATTGTTTCATGTCGATTTATTCTTACACCGTTTGGCCATTAGTTTGGAACAATTTTAATTCAAGTTGTACTCTTTGATATTAATTTAACGGTATAGAAAATTGGTAAAAAATGAAAAATTTTGACGATACTGATCAGATACCGATAGGTCAAATCGGCACGATTTCAAGAATACGATCATATCGGTTATTCTCTATAATCCAGGTGCCAAGGAGGATCAGACTGCGGTGAGGCAGAGGTGGCGTAGCGAAGGTCAAGGACAGAAAGAAGCGACAAAAAACCATAGGGCTGGAAGGAAAGAAAAGGGGCTCATCAGCTAAAGCATCTATATCAGAGGACAGAAGGCGATGCATAGTCAATGAGAGGTTGTCAGGAGGTTAAAGGATCACATCAAAATGGATTGGTATGTTGTGAAATACCTATTAGCTAAATTTGACTACCCCAACCCTCAAAAGGGTTAACAGTTAGACATTATGTGCAAACGTCTGCATGTTCACACAATGATTGGACTTTGTGTGAACGGGTTGTGAAGTTGTGTGTTACCAGGATTATAAGCTATTATTACAAGTTTCTTTATAGGCATTTAAACTCTATAACACTATTAAATCTTGGATGGTATTCTGAAAGGGAAGTTCTAACTTAGTTCCGGGTTTAAACCAGGGTTATTTAGTCCTACATGAGTGGACCTTTTTCTTTTCAAAATACTATGAAAGTAAATGACAGGTGAGAAAAATGCTCATGAATGGGCTGAAAACGGACCATCCATGAGGAATTTTCTCACATGTTACAGCACATTTTAAAGAGTATGCTGAAAGGAAAAAAGGTCAACTAATGGTAGGATGTAACCCTGGTTTAAACCTGAGTAAAGTAGACTTCCTTTCAAGAATTACCAGCAACATGTTGTTCTATTTTTTCTTCCCTGAACATGTTCAGAAAGCCCGGGGGGCACTGGTATTCAAGATGGTACATGATGCGTGAACAAGAAAACGTGTAAAAAGGGTTCCCTTTTTTCCAACAGGCGATGATGTATTAGGTGTCCAAACGCCAAAATATGGGAGAAAAACAAAACGGGTATGTTTTTTCGTTACTATAAAATTGTGATGTACATGTTTAGGTGATTGCAATACTCAAAGTAAGCAAGGAGGATTCAAAAATCATCAAAAATATGTGGGAGACGGAAATGACAATTTTCCTCATTTGATTTTTTTTCAAAAACTATTTGGTCATTTGGTGTTCGTGTCCTACTGCATTAAAGTACATATGGAAGTTACAATATCTTGATTTATAAACTAAAAAATGCATTTCCAAATTTTTTATTCTTCTTGCATTGTGCTTGCTTATCCCTTTAACGGTCATTTTGTAATCCCTGACTAACCTAATAAAGTTACAAAGTTAAGATTTTTACCATCATCAGAACATTTAGTCTTAGTATTCCCCGCCCGAACGAGTTCGGAACAGTGGAACTATGAAAATGAAGCAGACGTCGTTTTCGTCCGTTCCGTTAATCCGTCGTTGTCCGTCGTCTGGCTATGTGACAAAAATGTCTAACCCATGTTGTATCATTTATCTGGAGTGCGAGAAGGGCCCAATGACTCTGGAATTGGTGGAAAGAAGCGGGTGACGAGTTCTCGACCTGATTAGATTGTGGCGTAAAATATGCTAATGAAGTATCTAATTTGCATAATTTATGAGAATTTTCCTGCAAGCCTGTGTTACAAGTGTTATGAGGTCCGTCAGGCGTATAATGATTTGTAAACTGGTGGAAGGAAGGGGCTGAAGAGTTCTTGCCCCGATTAGATTTTTTGGCCGTATTCAGCAAATTGAGTATGCAAATGAGCTAATGAATATGCTGCAAAATCGCGTAAATTGACCTTATTTTGAAACGTACATTGGATACTCAAAAATTCCTGTGCTGCATAATAGCCTATCATGGGGCACATCTTTTTGAAAATGTGAAAGTATGTGATAATGCGGATTAGGTATGCAAATATGAGCTATTAAATATGACGGCAATTGCTGTATTTCTGAAAACAGCTACATCAGATCGGCAAAATTCCTTCGATACATGAGCCCACTGAGGCGAGGGGGCAGGGGGGGAGGGGGGGGTGGGGCGGTGGGGTTGGGAGGGGTTGGGGAGGAGGGGGGGGGGTGGGAGGGGGGGAGGGGGGGGGGGGGAGGGGGTCGGTGTTGGAGAGGGAGGGTGGGGGGGTGGGGAGGGGTGGGTGTGGAGGGGTGTTGGGATGGGGTGGGGTATTTGGGGGGGGTGGGGGGAGGGGGTTGAGGGATGCGGGGGGTGGGGGACGCAGACGGGCGGTGGGGGCTGGGTGGTGTGTTGTCATGGTGTTGCGGAGGGATGAGGGGGTGGCGGGTGGTTGGGGAGGGGGAAGGAGGGTTGAGGGGGGGTGGGGGAAAGGGAGGGGACGGGTGAGGTGTTGAGGGATTGGGTAGGGTTGGGGGTTGAGGGTGTTTACGGAGGGGGAGGGTGTGCGGGGGGGTGTTGGGGGATGCGGTGGGGTGTTGGGGTTTGCGGGGTGTTGGGGATGGGGGTGGAGTGTTGCAGGGGTTGGGGAGGGGGGTTAGGGTATGAAGTTGCATTTATCACAGTTAGTGATTGCAAACACGCGACATATGGTACGCATCTGCGTTTAAATACGAGGTCGCCTTGTTCTCATTGACTCTGTCGAAATAGGGGTCTGTTAAAAGAGTTTGTTTGTGATAGGTAGTATTGACGAAAAGCTGTTGCCCATTTTGGTGCATTATTCAGACATTAATGTAGATTCTTTACAGATTTTTCTCTTTGTGTGGTTTTTGAATACTTCAAACTCACTGGTTGTTTTTTAGTTCTCTACATCAAAAACAGTGGATTGTATAGGGCCGCAAAACTTTACAGATGGGGTTTTTGGATGATGATGTCGGTCTATCTATTGAAGTGTAACGTACTTCATATAGTTAATTCGGGCCATCCCCCTTTATAAAAAGTCAGCGTTTCGTTTTTCAACTTTTAAGATATTATGTAGCATATCTGCCAAATAGTAAGATTTAATATTATTAGTAAGATTCCCAGATTTTTGACAGCAGAAAGAAAATCTTACTAATAAGAATTTTAAAATTTGTTGTGAAGAAAAATATTTCAAAAAGTCAAACGAAATTTCCAAATTGGTGTCCATGCCCCGTTGTCAGCCCCTCCTGACCCCATTCAGGCAACCATAGACAGGCTCTAGGACCCATCAGGCCCAAAGACAGACCCTTGGAACCCATTTTGCTAGTGTTGAATGACATGGTGCTTACCGTGTGCACGCTGCACTTTGTAAGTAAGATTTTTGACTTTCCATGTTGGGCAGGTATGCTGTAGCCAAATAGAAGGTAGGAAAGCCAGAGTGTGATCTTATTGTGAAATATAAATAAATCACAGAAAAGAAATTATGGAGTGCCTTGAAATTTCTGTTGCACATTTACATTGTTGTTCCAATTTATAAATGTCTATGTGTTCTCTATTGATATGGAGCCTTGGCACTTGCATGTATGCTCCATCATGAGAAAAAAGTTGCGTTTTTTGGTAGATGCATATGCATATTGCAAAGCCCTATTCAATACTGTGCTAATATTGATGGTTAACCATAAAAGCCATGTTTTTTTGCTTATATCTTGGGAATGAAATGGATTTGAGGGCTTAAATTTCAGGACAACAATGAGAAAAATATGGCCTTTCATCTGATATCAAAATAGATACTACTTCCGGGTAAATCAGGAGGTCCTAAAGACGATCGCAACATGCACCTTTAAGTTTTCATAATGGTTGTCATTCAAATTAATATGTCACTTTTCAATATTTTTTCCGAAGGGGTGGGCCTATAATGCATGATTCAGAATCATGCATTATAGGCCCACCCCTTCGAAAAATATATAATTACAGCTGCTTGAAACTCTGAAATAAAGACTGAAATAAAATGCATTAGCGCTCGTTTTTCTGGTGTCCACGTAAACACAGTCCTCTCCAGTGGTTATTCTCAAGTTGACTGGGTTCGAGACCGTGTATTTTTCGTCTTTATTTAAAGAGACACTTGCACATTTGAAAAATAGTGCGCCCTCAAGATTTTTCAAAATCGATATTTTTGCATGGTTGAAAGTTTTATATACAAAAGCCTCATCCGAAATGATTAAGGTCCAGGCACGATCGCTAATAGCCTCTCCCCAGAAGCTCAGATTTACCGGAAAGTGGTCGAATTTTGGTACAGAAGAAAAGCACTATTTTCTCATTTACCCGTGAAATCTTAGGGGCTAAATGATGTTTCGTTTGAGAGAGTGAGCGAAAGTGTACTCCATTTGGTTCGACCAATAATTAGTATTACACAGTATTCTATGGGGCTCACAAAATCAAGTTTATAGCTGTCACATCAAAAAGGATTGAAATATCGGCGCCGAAAACTTTACAGATGTGGTGGGTTTTGGGCGAAGGCCATTCTACAAGATAATTGAAAACTTGATATAATTAAATCGCACCCCATCCCCCTTTAAGACAAATCAGTTCCTTATGGGTAAACGGAACGATTTGGTAATTTAACGTCGCCGGCGCCGCGACATTCAGCAGACAACGAAAATTGGGTTTATTTTAACACCAGAACACGTACGCAGTATGCATGTTTCCACACGATAATTGAACACTGTTTGACCGGTATATGACCTTTGTGTTTTAATATCAGTGGAAGTACGAGTCAAAAATATTCATGTAATATACACATTTGTTGATTAAAGTTTGGAAAACGAAAAGTTGGCCTACAAATTACCTGGATATCTGTATCTCATATCAATGTCCCTATTGTTTTGGGTATGGTTAGTTTTATGTGTAAAATAATATCTTTTCTTCCAATGGCCTTAGACTATTCATTTGAGAGCAAATTTGAAGAAGAAATTTCATATTTTGTGAAAATGTCAGTGACCGCTTTAATTGTGCTCGCCAGTTTATACGAGACCTTTAAATAATACTTTTCCATTTTAACCAAACTTGGTAACGTACGGTCACAGATATGACTGCAAGAACTGAGATAAAGGTATTGAGGCTAATCGAGGTAAATTGTTAAATATCTGAATTACCGACCCTAATATTTTGGTCCATTGCAGAACAAACTAAAATTGTTTCCGTCTTATTGTATCTGTTCAGGAATCGCCATAGCAGAAATGAATCAAGTCTACGAGAGTTGTATCTGTGAACCAAAGAATCCTGCCCCTGAAAGTGAAAACAAAGGTAGGACTAAGACAGGCCTTAAGTTAAAGAAAAAACAGAGGAGATTTCCAGAAAGAAGCGCCCCCAATTTTTTTTGACCAGGTTTTTTGCATATTTGGAATCTTTCCACGTATTAGACACACCTGAAGTGAATAAGCCGATACGCCGTCTTTTCTTATGTAATAATTGGATGATTTTAGTACTCTGTCGTGCACGACAGCAGAAGTCAAAGCACGGTGTTTCTATGGGGACAATTACGAACGATAGTCAGGCAAGTTCAAAACAGTTTGCTGTTTTATTTGTATTGTTTGTCCAATAAACCTGCGCGAAACGTTCTTGGTAGGTGGTCTACAATTGATCATGTGCAAGTTGAGAGAAATTTGTATATAAAAAAATATCCTCCTGTCACTTCAAGAGAATCCAAGATTCTTGTAATCTTATGCGAGAATCTAAAATGATTCATCGAACTTTTCCAAGATTGTTGTTTAGTGCAACTAAAATGTGCAAAATCTCATACTGACAAGGAGAAGACCCACAGCCATGACGGTCATAATATTGAGGACAGGCATCTTTTTGTGTCGTCTGCAAGAATTGCAGAAGGCCAATAGGGATTACTCTGGCATATGTCTGGGGTGTGGTGTTTTGTGTTGGTTGTCAGCTGTGTCTGTGTGTGTGTATGTGTGTCAAAATGTTGAACCCTTAATATATTGCATGCCTATGAGTTCCGTAAGGCTTACGGTGATGTAACTTGGTGGAAAGGAGGGGGTGGGGGGTGGTGACATGTTGGTGGACACATGTGACATTGGTGACCTCAGGGACCTTTGGCGTCAAATGTAAACCCTTAATTATAATGTAGGCTGTATGAGTTCCCAGTGCTATTGATGATGTAACTTGGTGAAAGGAGTGGTGGGGTGATAGTGAAAACTTGGCCCATAGCAGGCCAAAAAGCTCTATGCCTGAAAACCACGACCTGGGCCACCATGCCAGTCTCTGTGGAACAACTGAATACACCCAATTAGGCTGATCAAGAGCTATGCATGAACGCACTTCCCACACACACACCACTCACTTGGAACATACCATTATCAGTTATAGGGGGAACACAGAAGACATAAATTTTATTACTGGCGTCAAAGTTGTTCTGTTATTAAAAGTTTATGTTTTACTTAAAATTTGATTAGCACACATAGAATATGAGATGACGAATTAGCTTTCGTCTGTGAGTCGCAGTCTACATCATGCCAGTACGTGTGTATACAGCTGTCATGGCTGTTAGGGCCAATGTCAGGCTGACATCCCCTGCACCGATAGTGTGACGACCATAAAACACAACTTGCTACAATAGTAGTCGACAAAATCCGTGGAATTTTACAGAAAAAGGACATCTGAAAGCAACTCACTAATATTTCCATAGGTGTCAGAATTGCAAAGTTCATGAAATAAACCAATATTCATGCACAAACGACAGATTATAAGGCGTCCAATTTGCATTTTGATTCTTTCGTCAAAGCGTTCCGCACAGTCGGGAAGGGAAAACACGGCATGCATCATAAGGATAAGCACGTGATCACCGCTGTAACCAACGACGAACGAGGAAGAATCTTCATGGTGGTTGGTAGCTGTTTTTTCAGAGACAAAGTGATATTCATTTTTGCTCCAATCAAAGCGGAAGCCTTATATACTAGTAGGAATTTTTTGTCTACTTTACAAAGCCGTTAGCCCCAGACAGTAGAGGCTTTCTATTGCACAGCGAAGAGGTGGTGTAAAGAGTGCGAGGTACTGACAAAACCGGCAAATTTCAGGCCGCTTTTACAACTTGGGCACATTGAAGAATGATTTAGATAGGCATTTTTAAAAAAAATAATGATCACTCATTTCACAACGTACTAGACAAAATATACATGTTTTTAAAGATTAGAATATCTAGTTTAATAATTAAGTCGCCCACATTTTAAACCGTAATTCGCGGGCACAAGGAAAACATTTGGTACAAGAAGAGCTGTGTAACCTGATGTGATACTCGCGTAAAACCTTCGTGGAGCAGATGCCGCTATGTTTTCATTATGGGTGACATGTTGGTTGACCCTCATGTGACCTTCGTGACCTCATTTGACCTCTGGCCCAATTCACAAACCGCGACGGCAGACGACACTCGCGGGCCGGGGACCGCGAGTATTTGTAAAAATGCCAGGGACCTTTGGTCCCAAAAATGTAGACTTTTTGCCACAGAGACAACCACAACGAAGCCTATGAGGTTATTTAAAAATCCCGGTCCTCACGGCACTGTTGCAATGGTAACGTTCTGTATATTTGCAAATAGGCTCATCCCTAGAACACCAAATTTCACCAAGTGTCAGGATTTTGGTGTTTAACAAAGCTACGATTTTGCTAATTAAAACTTTATGTGACCCATGTACAGCTTAGGGGAAAGATTGGAAGTTCAAGCACAACCCCTTACTAACATTTGTGCTTGAAGTAGATCTAGTTCTTTACTTCTTGCCACCTTTTGAAAGCCACAAAACTCACCTCCATTTTCTATCTTCGCTCCCCACAGCAATGTGCTACAAAACCAGTGGCTACATTGCTTTAACCTGAAGGGGTAAGATACAGAATCCTTGTGATGATATGGGAGTGGTAAGCCAGAACAACAGGAAGGAGGCCTGATAGTTTATATTCCATTGAGCAGAATATCGGTACGTATGTGAGAATGTTGTGATAATGGAACTCATTTCTTGTGTGTTTGTACATTTTAAAGTTTGTTTTTTTTATTTAGGTAAGTATACAAGATAAAAGAAAGGAATGGCACCCAATTGGAAGTGTTCCATGTTTGGGGATGACTTTGTTTTTACAGATTAAGATTCACAGGATAATTAACTGGACTGGTAAGTTGGAATAAAGTTAGGTTGCAACAATGAATATCGGTTTTGAGCAGACCTTGTCTTTTTGAGGCTCGCGCGCGCGATCGCGCTCAGCTCGCGCATCCTAAAATGGCTTTGAGTCCGAGCGATTTATCGCGTCGCATCTTGTAAAAGCCGGCTGCGGTTTTTTCTTCCTTCGTATTGAGCCGGCAACCCAGCAAAATACTTCCTTTGCCAATATTTTAATGGTAAATGATCAGGAACACTATATGCTTTACCAGTTACACGCAATTTCAGATAGTGTGAACGGCTTGTACATCGGTGCCGAGAGCAAAAATCTGCGAGTAATTAACTCCACAAATGTATCGGAACTCCAATGGAAATACCGCATGGACGGTGTACGAAAGATGGAACACGGACTATGTTTAAATAATGCATGAGTAAACGTCTAATTCCGAAGCCTTTCCGTCACTGTTTATCGCACGTGGTTTTGTTTGATTGACCGAGTTTCGATGGCGCCTCTGGCGAATGGTTGAGGGGTCTTACAAACATTGCGGAAGTAGAATTTAGATAATTTTTTCGACATGAAGAAAGAAACTATGACGGTACCACCTTCGTGGTCAATTGAGTTGTAAACTATGCACGAAACGTGTTCAAAGAAATGAAAGGTGCCGGGGAAAGGCGTTCGCCCGATTACAAGTAAACCGAAATCATGACATACTTGAAAATGACACACGTTTGATGGATACGTTATCAAGGATCGTGAATCGCCATTATTAATGAAACTGAGCTAGCTTCCAATTAGTTTTAGATAATTCTGACTAATGTTGACTGACTGTTCGACCATAGAGGTTCTACATTTGTGACCTGTTTCGTGCATGCCCCCGTTTAGCTCTCCCCTAGTCGAGACAGCTTAGATTTCAAATGAAAAAAAAAAAAAATCCGTCATGTTCGAGGTTCAAGGCCTGGGGTGAATAATTCTGTGAAAATTGATACACTTGAATGCTAACATCTACGACCTGGTAATTTAATTAAATCTTGAGTGACAATCTAAGTATGTAACTTAACTTGTTACAACTTGGATTGCAGTAAGTAACAATATTATTGCTACACCTGAATGAAAAATGCATGAGCCTGTTAACTTGCTTCTGGTCCCAACTCAGTTGCCGTTCCTGCTTGCTATGCTGCTATGCGGCTCTATGCTTTGTAAAAGCTCGTCCCCAGCCAGAAACCAAATTTGGTAGCTTTTTAAAAAGCTCTTTTGCAGCTCGCCTCAGGAGCCTAGTGGATCTTTTTGATGCTCCTCTGAAAAATTTCAAACGACAAGGTCGGGTGAGGGAGCAAAAAAAAGAACTTTTCCCTCAAGATGTCCGAGAATCTCGATTGGGAATTGAACCCGGCCGTCATGTACCTGACATGTAAAGGAGGTCCGGGTTCGCTCCCAGTCGAGATAATGTTTTTTTTGTCATCTTGAAGGAGATTAGGTATTGCTAACCCAATTCACCTTGAGATTCGGAATAGGTCTTATCAATGGAGAGCAGGAGAATAATCGTGCACAGTTATTGAAAAAGCATTCTGCACTTTAAAAGAATTCTGTTTTGTGCAACTATCTAGGTAAAACGACTTGAAGTAACCAGCAAACTTATTCTAAAGCCTTAAGGTGCTTGTTCCGATTATTGTTTGTTGTGTTCTCTACTCTATATGAGACTTGGCTCTTGCACATACTCCCCATCAAGGACCGTGGGCAGTTGCATAACAGGCGGGGGGGGGGGCTTAAAAAAAGGGGGGCAAGGGGGGGGGAGGGCAGTTGCCCCCTGATGACTTTGGCCGGGAAAATGGGAAAAACATTGGCAAAAAACATGCTAAATCAGCCGTTTTTTGCCTTAACGGCGAAAAAAAATTGGCCTTTTGACCCCCAAGAGGGAAAATTCCAAGATTGGAATTTGCCCCTCAGCGCGGGCCAGGCCCGTTAGGCCTGACGTGGGAAAACAAAAACGCAGGTTTGATGGTAGGAAGCAATAAGTGCATACTGCATTATGGCCTATCAATATGGCTACTATGATGGTTAAACCATTAATTGGTGGATTTTTTTGGTTGTATCGTGGACGAAATGGATTTGTGGCTCAAATTTTAGAACGACATGAGAAAAATCTGGCCTTTCATTTGATAATTAAATCAAATATAGTTCCGGGTAAATCAGGGGGTCACAAAGACAATCGGAACGTACACCTTTAAGCATAGGTGGAACGGTTAGAGGAGGGATAGCGTCTTTAGGTGAGAATTGGACCCTTGTGGGTCCCTGGCTCTTGTCTAATGGTAACGCTTAGAGTTAATCATTTCCACTGGTATGTTTGTAGCCAACAATGTTTCTTGACAGCCAAACAGCCACCACTATGCACGGGCCCAGTCGAAGGGACACAGTAGACCGCTTCTTTTCGACGTTTTTTTCCGGTGCCGTTACGGCACACAAAGTACCACCGTTCAGCACTTTGCAGAAATGTGCCAAATGAACTGCAATTATTTAATGTTAATGGCTCGGCTTTATAAACAAAATTGCTTGGCACAGATTTACACTTATTTTTTTTGAAATTATCAACAAACAAGTAAGTGCACAAAAACCAAAATATGCCTAAAGACCTAAACAACGATGTGTCTGAGGGAAATGTTTATTTTTTTGGCGTTCGCACAGTATTATGTCTATGTAGACGCCTAGCGCAAATTTTTACTCATTTAGGCAGATTATTATTCGAGGCACACTACTCATAAAGTGAACGTCTAGCAACACATCGAAAATACAGCTTCTCCTCCATAACGCATACTTTTAATTCCGCTCGCCACACCCCCTATTGCGATACTTTATCTACCGCCACTACCTTAAATTTTTTCTTGAACCCTTGACCCATTTTCCAGGCTACACACCACCAACCAGCCACCAACCCAACCTCAAGAAAAACACAACCACCCCCCCCCGAACTAGTGCCCACTTGCACCCCCAAAACGACACCAAACAAGGACAGAACACCAAAACAAAAAAAAGAAAACAGGAACAAAATAGACGATAACAACACAACCAAACCAACAATAAGAGAAAAAGAGAACAAACCCAGCACACCCAACATAAACACAAGAATAACGAAAACACTAAATCCAGGCACCACGCGGCCGTATCAAACAAGCAGACAGACCAAAAAGACCCCATCCCAGAACTGACAACACCTACCAGAAGACCCCACAAAAAGAACAACCGAACCGGAGTCACCAACAACAAACCAAAGAGAAGAAACCATCGAAACACAACAAAGAACCTTGAAATCCCAACTCGTGGGCAAACAACAAAATATGAAATAAAGATGCCTCCTTCGACGTTTAAAATCCAGGTGTTGGTCAGTCTTGGATAAGCATTGGCCTACCACAGGTTGTTGTAGAATCTTCTTCACAATCAAGCATGTGTACTTCATCCCGTAGGCGGGTCCGTCACAGTTCGTAAAGCATGATGACTTCGATGGCATCGTCTCGACAGATTTCAATTCACAGATGATTGAGATAGATCTCACTTGTGTAGATGTCTTGAGTTCCTGATGAGGAGACTCCCTCAAGGACCCTTCATCTCAGGTCAACAATACCAAGCATTCCTTCCTCCCATTGCTTCGTTCACCAACAAATATACCCAATATCCCTGCCTGCGGTGACAGCGCTATCCTCCTTGGATCGCTAGTCATTGCTGACCGTACCCTACCCCTGCCTATGTATGAGAGCAGCTGCGAACGACCACTCCTATTCTGCCAGAGCCCTGTCTCCCGAGATCCTGCAAACCATCTCATCCTCACAATTTCAAAATTGATGAAACCCTCCCCTCTCAACTTGACTTTGGACTTCAGTGAGATTTACAGCAAGACTTCACAGACTCTGTCAAAATTAAAAGCACCAAAGAAGAGCAGGCAAGTTATGAAGCACCTCCCCCTGATGCTGTTCTCCAAGCTGCCGTCCTGATGGAACCACCACCAGATTGTGTCCCACCCATGAGTCCAATAAGCGAGGGAAGCGAGGGAAGCACTCTAGCCATCCAAGCCTTTGGTCTGTTGATGGAGGCTGATAGTAACCTCTTGGGTCCTTCTCCCAGATAGAGTCCCAGTATTGCCGATGGCTGACGGTGTGCTGAAGTGCGATTTTTTGAGCCAGCGCCGGCACACACCCACCCCCTCTTGAGTTGCCAACGGCTAGCTCCCTGCGCCCACCGAGCACCACATACTTGGACTTAACCGGGTTCCGTTTGTCACCAACATCCAATCCCCGAGGCTTCCAAGGGTCAAAGAAATCCTTTCCTTACAGCCATAATGACACCTTTTTGACGCGTGCCCCCTCCGAGTTCTCCGCCACACCCACCCCCCCTGCGGGTCGGGGTTTAGAATTGGCACCGCCCTGTCCCACCCCCCCAAATGGTCCCCCTGCCCTGTCGTACCACAAGGCGACCACCACGACAGAGCACCCCCTGCCGGTTCCGAGAGGTTAGACCAAAGCACTCCACCCAAAACAAAACCCACCACCACCCACAACCCCCCCACAACACCAAGCAGTTCCCGGCACCCGCGTAGTCGTCAAAGGCGACTAAAAGGGCAACTCGGCAACTAGGTTATTGAACAGACGAGTCCTGTATCTAAACACTTAGGAGTATATTATAGATTGTGTAAATGATTTCGGGACTGCTGTAATGGTTCACCCCCCCATTATAAGATGTCTGTTGCCCAGTATTAACTCGTTTAAAGTCCATGTAGACTATAAATCACTTATTACATGAACAAACCAAAACAATTTATCCATTACATTCTGTAAGTATTGTAAGACCCCCTATTGTTTTTTTGTATCGTAACACATAAATAGTACCATGTATTAGGGTTTCTACTGTATAATGGTTGAATTGCGAATACACTACCAAAAGTCTGAGTCAGCCGACGGAATGAATGCATCACCACACCAGTGTATTTGGAGACTCTTTTATAAAATGTAACATGTATGAGACAAGATATGAAATGGTCGGTAAAGGGGATCTCATGTTTGCATGTTATGATGTGAATTGTACGATTATCTGGTATTTGAAGTTGAGTTTTGCTGGTACCTGGATTGTAGTGATGACCTTTGCATCAGGCTATGATGTGTATGTTTAAATGTTTATCAGTATATCTTTGAACTTGTTTTAATGATGCATGTTTTCTAAGTGTAGTCTTGCAAATTAGTTGGTTTATCTGTTTTGAGTATACGTCTTTATTGGATAGGTGATGCTCTGGTCATGTGTCATCTGTACGGAGTGTTGTCCTTTTGTTCAGCTTGGGAGGGAGTTTTGTCCAGCAGAGATGTGGGAAATTGAAAGATGATGATAGTTTTACCATGGATGCGTTTAGGTTTTTTGATTTTATTTTATGGGGTGGAAAGTGACCAAATGTAGACACGTTTGTGAGGATAGATTAACACAATTTGTGTTGAGTTGTCGTTAAACTTTAATACTCCCTCACTCACTCAATTTTCGAAATTTTAAGAATTTTGAATGTTTTGGTAATTGTCTATAGTAAACTATACCTAATGCTAAAAAATGCGGTTTTCATAAAGAAGCTATTTTGTGATTTAAAATATCATAAAATTAAAAAAAAAAAAAAAAAAAAAAAATGTCAAAGTTATGCCTGTCCAGGATATAATGTCATCTCTTGGAAAGGACCTCTAGCCTGACTTTTCTGAACCAACGGAAAACAAACAAGGATGAGTATAGAAACGTACATGACACGATTTCCCCGGCTATGTATATGGAAAAACATTTCAAGCAGGCGAGGGTATGAAGTTACTCCAATATTGGAGGATCTGCGCCCGCCGCAAAATCTCCATATATCGGATGTTTCTGCGTATAATACGCAGAACTCCAAAATCGGAGGGTCTGCGGACATCGCACAAACTCCAAAATCGGAGGTTCTGCCGTTATCTTAAATATTTTATTTATATTCAAACACTCCAATAATCGGGTTTCAGCGTATAATGCGCAAAACACTCCAAACTCGGAGGGTCTGCGTTACATCGCAAAAAACCCAAAATCAGGAGGTTCTGCGTATCTTTAAAATTATTATTTAATTCAGCAAACACTCCAATATAGGAGTTTCAGCGTAAATACGCAAAACTCTCCACTAAATCGGAGGGTGCGTTACAATCGCAAAAACTCCAAAATCTGAGGTTATGAGTATCTCTCCCTCTCTTCTTTCTCTTCCACCCCCTCCCCTCTCGTGAGTTCAGCTTTCTCTCCGCCCCCCCCCTCCCCCACAGCGGCGGGTCTGGGCCCTCGCCCCCCTCCCCCCCCCTCGCGGTTTGGTCTCCTTTCCTCTTTTTCTTTCTCTTCCCCCCCACCCCCCTCCCCCCTCTCGGCCCAAGACCCTTCGCGCCAATCGCTCACTGATGTCCCAACTCATCAATTTTAAGACCTCTCCCCCCCCCCTGGCGGGTTGCGTCCCTCCGCCCCCCCCCCCCTCCCCCCCTCGGCGGTCTGGTCTCTTTCCCCCTTCCTTCCTTCTGTGGCTGTCTTCCTGGCTTCGCCCAAAGCCAACCGGGGCCTACCCATCTAGACAAACAACCTGATCAGGGGAACCACCCTTTGGGGTCCCCCTTCGGTCCCCTTTGCCCCGGGCTCCCCTCTCCGCCCTCCCTCCGTCCCTCTTTTTCACCAAACCAAATATACCCAATATCCCTGCCTGCGGTGACAGCGCTACTCCCCTTGGATTCGCTATGGGTCATTGATGACCGTACCGATGCCTCATTTAGAGAGCCAGCTGCAGAACGACCCCTCCTATCTGCCAGGAGCCCTGTCGCCCGAGATCCCGCAAAACATCTCATACACATCAATTTCAAAACTGCATGAAACCCTCCCTCTAACTTGACTTTTGACGTCAGTGGAGATTTTACAGCAGACTTCACAGACTTGTCAACATTAAACGCACCAAGAGAGCAGGCAAGTTATGAAGCACCTCCCCCTGATGCTGTTCTCCAAGCTGCCGTCCTGATGGAACCACCACCAGATTGTGTCCCACCAATGAGTCCAATAGCGAGGGAAGCACTATAGCCATCCGCCTTTGGTCGTGATTTTGATGAGTAGTCTCTCTTGGTCCTTTCTCCACAGAGAGCAGTCCAGTATGCAGATGGCTGAAGGTAGTGCTGAAGTTGAGAATTTGGATCCAGCGACGGCCTCTTTTGCCCAACAGAATAGCTCCTTGCGCAGATCTTGATAATGGGGATCAGTTGTTCACAAAATCATCACCAGAGGATCAAAGGGTAAGAAATCCACCTTAAAGCAATAAGGACACATTTTTGAAGAGTGCCTCAATTTTCGAAAACCCCCCTGCGGGTTCGGGTTAGAATGGCCCGATGTGTTCCCCTGCATGTCGTAAAAGGCGGACTAAATGGGACCCTGGGGTCGGGGTTAAGAATTGGGCCGATGGTGCCCCGCATGTCGTAAAAAGGCGACTAAAAGGGGCATACTCGTCTGTTATTGAACAGACGGGTTGTAATTTAAATTTAGGATAAATTATATTATAAATGTGTAATGATTTCGACTGTGTAAATTGTAGTATTAAGATGTTCTGTTGTATACGCGTTTAAGTACATGTAGCTTAAAATCAATTAACATGAAAAATAACAAACAATTATAATGACATTTGTAAGTATGTAACGACCACCTATGTGTTTTTTGTAAATAGTAAATCGTAGCATGTTTAGGGTTTCTACTGTATAATTGTTGATGTCATATGTAAAATCTATTCAGTGGGACATTATGCCCCAGTGGATTGGAGCCATTTATTAAATGTACATGTATGAGACAATATATTAAATGGTCTGTAAAGGGGATCTATGTTGCATGGTCGATGGCTTGTCGATTATCTGTTTTGAAGTTGAAGTTTTTTGCTTGGTACATGGGTGAGTGATGACCTTTGTCATAAGTCTATGATGTGATAGTTATAAATTATTCAGTATATCTTTGAACGTGTGTTTTGATGCATGTTTTCTAAGTGTATCTTTGCAATTAGTTGGTGTATCTGTTGTATACATGGATAGGTGATGATCTGGTTCATCACTGTTATGATGTGTATCCTTTGTAATTGTTAATTGTAATTTGAATTGAAATGAATTTTTAATATTGCGTTGTTTTTTATATTTAATGTTAAAGACAAAAGGTAATGACACGATTAACACAATTTGGTTGAGGTTGTCGGTAAACTGTAATCACGCACTCACTCACTCAATTTCGAAATTTTAAGAATTTTGTCACTGTGTGGTATTGTCTATAGTAAAACTATACCTAATTGCTAAAAAATGCGTGTTTGTCAGAAAAGAAGCTATTTGTGATTAAAACGGATCTCAAATTGTATTTAAGGCACGATGGGAAACGCCAAATTTATGCCTGTCCATGATATAATGTCAATCTCTGGAAATGACCTCGAGCCGACTTTTCGAACCAACGGGAACAACTAATGGTGAGTATAGGAAAGACTAAATGACACGATTCCCGGCATCATATTGGAAAAACTTTCCAGCATCGAGGATGAAGTTCTCAATATTGGAGGCTCTGTGCCGCCGCAAAACCTCCAATAGCGGAGTTTCTGCGTTTAATACGCAGACACTCCAAAATCGGAGGGTCTGCGGACATCGCAAAAACTCCAAAATCGGAGGGTCTGCGTATTCTTTAATATATTTTTATTTATATTCAAAAACACCAATATCGGAGTTTCAGCGTATCATGCGCAAACTCCCAAATCGGAGGGTCTGCGTACATCGCAAAAACTCAAAAGCGGAGGTGCTGCGTATCTTTAAACATTATATTATATTCAAACACTCCAATATCGGAGTTTAGCGTATAATACGCAAACTCTCCAAAAATCGGAGGGTCTGCGTACATCGCAAAAACTCCAAGATCGAGGTCTGGTACTTTAAAAATATTAGTATTTATATTCAAACACTCCATATCGGAGTTTCAGCGTAAATAGCAAACACTCCAAAATCCGAGGGTTGCGGACATCGCAAAAACTCCAAAATCGGAGGTTCTGCGTATTTTCAATATTTTTTATTTAATTCAAACACTCCAATAGCGGAGTTTCAGCGTATAAGGCGCAAACACTCCAAAATCGTAGGGTCTGCGTACATCGCAAAAACCCAAAATCGAGGTTCTGCGTTCTTTAAACATTAATAATTATGTGATGTCTTCATTGATTATGGATTACAGGGCATTCTTGATTTCCTAATTTGGGGGCAAATTTAGGTCAAATTTGAAAAAGGCTCAAATATCAGAACTAACTAGTAATCTTTTTTGGAACACAAAATGTAACTGCACTGAATGAACTGCTTGATGTTTTCACTAACCACACTCCCCTCATCACCAAACGGATTTCAAATCCGCAATTATTAACAATTTATGATCATTTTCCCTTGTAAAGTGTAAGCCTTTACCATTTTGATATTTAAGGCGTCATTTTAAAGCTTAAAAATGATCTACATAAAGAAACAAAATTCAAAAATCCATCCACCTGCAAATTGCCCCCTTTTTGATTGACCCATCACAATACATTTTTCAATAACCGACAGCCTATACTAGCTACAGCTAGTCTTGTTTTCAATGTCATTTACGTACAGTTTTACTTAAACCTTCCTAATTGTTTCATATCACATTCACATTTTGAATTACTTTTTTCACCAAGAAACTTTCACAATGGACACCATCATAAACATGTAAGTCAATTTAGCAGTGTTTTCTATTTAGGCAAAATGTGAGTGCTTTCTTCTTCTAAACAAGTGATTTTCGGGCAAAAAAATATAAATTTTGGGGGGGCCTCGTTTCTGATTGGTCAGTGGTTTCACAAAATAAATTTATCTTGGTCACAATGATCAAGCCTGGGCCCTACCTTAGAAGAACTAAAATCATTGTGCTCTTCCCTGTGTACTAGAGACACTTCCTTGAAGTTGGACATGCATCATGGTATAGTGTTACTGCAGTATTTCCACACACTCAATTGCGATTAAAATAGCATATTTTACCCTTATAGAGCTAAAATAAGCAACCAAAATGTATATCACACTCTTGTGTCGCCTGCCTAAGGCAGAAAGACACATAGGATCACTTTGTCCATGGTTTTTTTGTTGTAGTCTTTTGTTGTTGTTGATGTGTCGTTGTTGTGAAAAAGATTACCATTTGGCTGGTAATCAGTCTCGGCCTCGCACTAGTAACACCTTGTCCCGTTCTGGTCACGTAACATGTACATAACCGTTTGTTGTCCGGCGCTGCAAGCACTCAGTCGCACTTCGTTTTTTCGTATCGCCGGTCTAAGCTAATGTCACTCGAGACAAGTAACAAACAAGTTTTCGTTAACCCAACCAGTGACATATACAGCGTTACCAGCACAGTAACCCACCTTGGTTGTTACGTTACCTAATGTACTTCATAATTTGTCATTCCAGACCCCTAGCTTAACCCGCTTCGATGGCTAAAACTGGGTCCGTTCGGGAAGGACAAGAAGGACGTTCACATTGCGTTTTAGAA
Source organism: Ophioderma brevispina (assembly GCA_023653785.1). NCBI lineage: Eukaryota > Metazoa > Echinodermata > Ophiuroidea > Amphilepidida > Ophiodermatidae > Ophioderma > Ophioderma brevispina. Next base: position 9,877 of record JAMKCH010029752.1, on the reverse strand, counting down.
GTTATTTTACACTAAAAAAGTGTTGCATATCGCGCGATTTTGAAGCAAAAGGTGATTGTAAGCCCCCCCCCCATTTAAGTGGCCTCACTTACAACACAAAAGTCCGATAGTTTGCAGCGTCGCACAGCTGATTCCGATTGTAATCGGCCATCTTGATTTCTCTTTGCTCTAAATGCAGCAGGAAGGGAGTACTATTCTCTTACACATAATAAACTGCGGACCAACGGATTATTTTCTGTTATAATGCATATCGGGAATAATGCAGTGGTTAGCCGATGACGTCCCTATCTTTACCGATGTGTCCGGTGAACAGTAATGGACATGTGTTACTAGTGCGAGTAGTGCCGAGAGAGGACTGTAATATCATACTTCGATGGATTAAAAACCCAAACTGAGGCATGGGTTGCCAATGGGAGATCCCTCATTTGTTGATGGGCAAGGGCACATACCAAGTTCAAGTCATATGAGTTCAATTCAAAATGTTTAAATTACCTGAATTGAAACCAAATTGGTATATGGATATTACATGCAAAACCCTCATTTGTTTAGGAGGTCAGATGGTCACATGCTAGTGAGAGGTAATATGAGGCCCATCAATTCACAAAACGGGACGGCAGGTCGAACAGCGGTCCCGAGGACCGCAATATTTTTCTTATAATTGTTCTAGAGCGCTCACGCATTTGGATGTTAACTGGCCTTTTTTCAGCAAAAGTGTTTATCTGGAGCAGTTTCAACTTTATTGGAAGGGTTAAGTAAGGGAAAGGCGTGCATGCCAATGTTAGACCAGATAAAGTTTTTTTTTCAAGTCTTTATTTTGTCATAAGCTTACTCTAATGCAGTTCATGTTTCCCTGTGTCCAAATGTTTCTCCAGTGCGTTATCATCTTCAAATGTTCTGATGCATCCAGGTTAAAGAGACATGAGGACGTTTCAAGAAAGAAGCGCCCAATTTTGGTCGAACTGTTTTTTTTTTTTTTTTCATATTTGGGAATGCTTACATGTAACGATCGCACCTGATGAATACGCCAAATATGCCATCTCTGTGTAATAGATATGATGTTAGTATTTTCTGTCGTGCAGACAGAAATTCAAAGTATGGTTTTTTCTGTGGGGATGATTACGAGAGTAGGCCAGTTCACAACAAGGTTTCGGTTTTCTTTTGTACTTGTTGTCAATAAACCGTCCAAACATTCCTCGTAGGTGTTCTACAGCCGATCCAGTGCAATTTTAGTGAACTTGTATCATAATTTCCTCCTGTCACTTTAATCACAGGAACACCTGTCTCAGACCGTCTTTGCAGGGCGGTTAGATTTGCGATTTTTTTCATGTATTGTTTCAAACTCCCTCACAGAGAGAGACTTGGGTGTGGTGCTTTTCATTATCATAATGACTATGGCAGGGCGCATCCATCCCAGTGGTCCGAGGGGGCAATTTCCCGGTAGGTGCAACGAATGTCCCCACCACTGGCAAGCAAAAATTTCCCGTCGCAGGGCAAAAGAATCCGAAAGGGCTATTTAACATGAATATCCGTGTTTTATTTCCGGATTTCCCCCCAAGATTTTTTTTCAGAGAGGCACTCTGCCCCCGCTTTGCCCCCCACCTGGCTACGCCCTGGACCTGGTAGGGACAACTTCTTAATTCAAAGAATGCCCCCAACAAATTTATATCTTGCCCATACTCCAAAGTTGTTAACCCTTCCAGACACTATCAGTGATTTGAAAAATATTTGAAATTTTGCAGAAAGCTTCCAAAGGAAGGATAAGTTCTGTAAATTCTCATAAGTTACCTTTCCAAATGAAATGACAGAAAAGGAAAAAACGGCAGTGTTCCAAGATACGATTCCCCATTCAATTACATGTCGTATTAATATTGGTCCTGAACGGACAGTATTGACAAAAAATTCCGATTCTGTCCTTATTAGGTTGCGTCTGGTCTTATCATTTTGCAGGGTATGTTAGGATACCTGACTTGGTCATACATGCAAAAATCTGAATTTTTGATGATTTTTTTCGATTTTCGGATTAGCAAACACTGATATGTCTTTAAGTTTTATCTCCTTGTGCTTTAGCAGCATGTGAATTTTGTCATAGAAAATCTGTTGTCGGCGTCTTCCAGCTGTCTCCGTCACCGTTGAGACCCTGATCTAATACATATAGACACACTTACACTGACGACCTTAGTATCTACTGCTGTGACAGACAGTTCCAAGTCTGTATGCCAAAAGCAAAGTCAACCTCTGTATTGTTGACTTTTTGGCTCTGAAAAAACCTTTGTAAATCTCTCTCTCTTCCCAAGTTATTCTCAGATACTTGTTTAAAGTCGCTCTTACCTTCTAATGCATTTCAAAACAAGGTTAATAACTTAAATGTAACTTCTACCGATCCACTATCCCAATTGAACAGAACTTGGTATGTGGGTAGTGTAGGTAGCAATGGATATTTGCTCCGATTGACTAATTGCTAACAAGTGTATTCTTCTACAGATCCGAGTGTCCAAATTTGACAAAAATTGGTATGTGGATAGTCGTGCAAGCAATTATACCAGGTCTCGATTTAGCACTGGCCCGCTGGCCCGCGGTCAGTGAAATACCTGTCGGGCATAAGAATTCCAACTTAAGCTGGCCCGTCGGGCCAGTTGAATTTTTAGAAATGTAAGGTGGGTAGGTCTTGTAATAAATTCAGTTTTTACCTCCATGTGAATTATCCTCAAAATGCTTCAGCATTTTATATTACTATATTCATGCATTTTCGCTTTCTAATTCAGTGCCCCCCTGGCACTTCTCTAACACAGACAGATTGTGTGGTCCCTCGTTCCAATCATACACGTAAAATGGTGTCTTTGGCAATAAGACACTTTAATGTGTCATCATTTTGAGACAAGGGGGGGATGTATCTATTAAGACACAAAGTCATGTCCCATTGCAAGATATGTTCTAATATCACGTCTCTTTGCAAGACACTAATTCACAAGTCCATGTTTTTATTCAAGATATATGGGTTTTGTAAACGTGTCTTTTGTCAGCAATTGGGAGACATGTCGGGCTGGAAGACGTTCTTCGTGTCTTAGATTACGTTTTTATTGGTTTCATTTTCTTTTATTTCTATTGTTTGAAGACATGCCTATTACCAAGACATGTTCTAAATATGATGCCATAACACCATTTTTACAGTGTAGCGTTTTATTTGCACACGAGCGAGGGCTAGTAGCTCCCTAGGCTACGTGCATGAGTGTTGTTCATGAAAAGTATGATCTGACATTACGACATAATTTCATAACAGGGCACATATCACGCTACTTTGCGCCATTTTCTGCAGAATTCAGCAGAAATTTAGCATTTCTTAACCAATTGCAATGGACCAGGCCCTACAAGAAACAGAATTAGAAAGACGTTCCTAGAAATAAAGAGATGCAAAAGAGCGAGTATGAAAAGAATGCACCCGAGGTTATCTCCAGGTATCTCCCAAAGTGACAACTGAATACTGAGCAAATAATTATGTTTTGTAGAACATGAGGAGCAACTTTGTCCACATTTATTTATCAATTATAAATTTGTACTGTGTACAAACTACAAATGTTGGTGATGGACAAAATTTGAGTGTAAAGTAAATGCAAAAAAGTTAGACAAAGTAGATACAGATACTGAGGCCTCGTCAAGACTCCCAGTTCGAGTCTCTTTTTTGCAGTTCTTTAGACTCCCCTATTTTGCCACAAAATTCACAGATTTTAGCTCCATGGGGAAATTTGGCCAGTTCATCATCTCCACAACCTCTAATTTGACCTAAAATGCAGTTCCCAAGTCCATATATTAGGGGAAAAATCAGTTCCGAAGACCAAATTTATTCAAAAAATCAGTTCTCAAGCCCCAAGTTTGGCGGTTTGGGCCGCACACCCCAACCCTAAGTTGAGTGTTCCTCAGGACTGAGGGCACAAATATAGGGCCTATTGTATTTTTGACATTTAGGCCAATTATCAAAGTTTGGCGTAAGCAAGAAATTCATTATCATAGCGTGGAAAATGGTTGGGCCAGTGAGTCCACTGCAGGGCCAGTAGGTTTCTTAGTTCACTGGCCCGACGGGCCAGTACAGAAAAAAAATTAAATCCACCCCTGAATTATACCCATTCATTGTGTCATCATAATTTGTGCATATTAATGGGCTTATTTGCATATTTGTTCTGATTTTGGCTCATTACTAAAAAGTGAACTTCTACCAGATCCCAATATCCAAACATGAGGAAACATGGTATGCGGGTAGTAGTGAATGCAAGAAATACCCTTGTACTGTGTCATCAATATTTGTGCATATTAATGAGCTCATTTGCATATTTGCTCTGATTGACACTTTAATAAGGTGAACTAATACGAGATCTCAATATCCACATATAATGAAAGTTGGTATGTAGTTAGTTGTGGATGCAATATCCATGTACTGTAATCATTATTTGTGCATATTAATGAGTTTAAATGTATATTTGCCCTGATTGGTTCATTACTAACAAAGTGCACGTCTACCAGATTCAAATGTAAAAATCTCAAGAAACCGTGGTATGTGGGTAGCGGTGCTTACAAATAGTACCCATGCACCATGTCATTACTATGTGTACATATTAATGAGCTCATTTGCATATTTGCTCATCGGCAGGGGATCTTACTAGATGTTTTTTTAACTTGCAGTTTTTTTCATTCATGTCAACCAAGTATGATAACTAATGCGTTTCGTGCATACTTATTGGAAATTGATCAATTTTTGTAAAATCTTGTAAAATATGTTCTAGCAACACTGAATTCTTGACACACATTTAAACAATTGGATAGTTCTAGAGGTCTCCTTTAATGAATTTGACCAAATTTATCAATGTTCTTCTTCCCAGAACTCTGAAGTAGTTACTCATTGTCATCTTCCATGGCACTATAACACTGAATGAATATTGTTTAAAAAACCAACAATATACAATGTGGTTTTCTATAGATGTCAAAGCACAATGATTTTATTTTTTTGTAAGATGGGCCCACGTCTCTCCTCTCTATTCAAGTCTTCAAAAAATTTCAAACTGCTGACCAAGTATTGGTGGTTTCCCAAATTTACCCACTTTTGGGCCAAAAATAAGGGAAAATCATAAAAATAAGAACAATTTTAAACAAACGATGACATTTAATAAGTTTTGTGAAAGCCATAAATACTTAAAGTCTGACTCAGAGATTTCGAAAATTATTTTTTTGTGTACTATGAAAAATCGTCAACTAGACTAAGATAGTAACCTACCATGCACAATTCCGAAATTTGAGATGAATCGGATTTTTCGTTTTGATACATTAAACATTTATGTGTAGTATTACGTCCATAGGATATACTGTGTCTAATAATACAATTTCCGGATCCTGAATTTTAAACACAATTGTGATTTTCTATATGAAGGAATGTCGTTTAAGCTAGCAATTTTAACACAGTGATTATGATATGGACAAGCTTTATTTACATGCAAAAACACGATTTTTTTTGGAATTTTGAGGCGCCTCCTCATGAATCTCTTGAGTCGGCCTTTAATAGGCCAATTATTAAGATTTTCATAAACTTGTATTGGTTTCCCTTCATGCTTTCGACTCTCATCATAAACATTGAGATTGGTGTTTTTCAAAACATCATATTTTTTCCAGTAAATTAGTGATTTTTCACGTTCTCATACGATATGGTCTGAACACTATTTTTTAAGCCATATTTTCATGATGGTTTTGTGGTATGGGGTCGACACATTCAGTATAGTTCAAATTCGCGGACCCCCTTCTTCCTATATTTTGAGATATTGCATGGTTTTCGTAATTACTCTTAAGCACAGTACTGAATAGGGCTTGCAATATACATTATTGCATCTACCATAAAAACCGCAAGTTTGTTTCCCACGGAACTTGATGGGACGTATGTCAGTGTCCAGGCTTTCATGTCAAGTAGAGAACACAATAGACCTGGATCGGAACATCACCCAAATGCACTTATTATTCACTTATTACATGAACATCATGGACTTGTACTCATTTATTCTATAATCGCAAAGGTGACGGATCAGTTGAATAGTGAACGTGCAAAAGGAATCAACTCATTAAAGCAATACTAGCACATTTTTTTGAAGAGCGCCCTAAATTTTTCAAAAATTTTGAGATTCTTACACGGTTGCATTGGTAACAGGCTAGTAAACTATACCTGTGAATGTTTAAGCTCGAAAATGTCTAGGTGTCACAAACGAAGGAATTTTGTAATTATAATAATTAATATCGGGATCCCAATAATAATTCAACGGCTGCTGGAAATGGCCTCCAATGTGAAATAGCCTGCAAATAGCGTCATGTACATATTTACGCTCATCCATTAGTTGTTTTATTGGTTCAGGCAAGTCAATTTATAGGTTATTTTCTTGATGTGGTACTATTTCATCATGGACGGACATAAACGTAGCATTTCCAGCTCCGCCGTTAAGTCCAATATGGGATCCCAATTTTAATTACAAAATCGCTTATTTTATGTCAATACTACGATTTTTTAAGCATTCTCGTTGCAGGGTACAGTTTCGTAGACAATTACCAACATACTCTACACAAATCATATTTTTAAAAATTGCGGGGGGGGTGCCTTTTCAAAAATGTGATAATATTAGCTTTTCAGGGATAAAGTAGCGCAGTGATTTGCTGATCCGAAATGGGCAAAAAAAAGATAATCAAAATTCAAATTTGGGTATTTTTGTGACTGGTATGGATGTGCTAACAAAACCTGCAAGTGGTTGGCTTGAAATCTTTGTATTAAAGACAAAATCATACCTTTTATCTGATTCTGTAATTTCTATACGTGCGTATCAAAATTGTGACTTGACATCAAAAAGCGTATTCCTGTGAATATCCCAGATTTATAAGTGTAATATTGTGCACCATGACCTGTACAAGCTTGTACAGTTTGACCTCAAACACAAACATTATTGATCTTTGTGTATTCTGTACTGGTGTAAACCACAATCGACTGTTTAGTGTAAATTTTGAGATGCCATCACTGTATGTCTATTTTGCAGGAGACGGTATGACAATTTTCCTGAAATACTTCATTGTTTCTCTGTTTTGTGTTTTTGTTCCAACATTAAAGTATTTATGGAATTGTACATATAATACTTATCTTTGATTTGTAAGCTAAAAAATTGCATTTCCACATTTTTTGATTCTCTCACAATATTGCTGCTTATAAATCCCTTTAAGTGTAATTTTCTGTGGTTTAAAACTGTAAAGCTAGGTTTCCTTAATAAAACCACTCCGGAGTAGTTTTATTACAAAATCACTCCATTTACATATAAAAGTGTAGGTTTGGACCTAATTGTTTCAGGTGAGAGTTAACACATGTATAGCATTGCAACCATGCAAAAATATGGATTTAAGGTGGTTCCCATGTGTAGCTCAAGAGTTACTAAATAGATCTAAAGATCCGTTTTTCCCAATATGTTGTCACATCTTTACAATTTGAAACCAAAGAATGTGTCTTCATTTTACATTTCCACAAGCTTTTCAGCTCTCAGATGTCAAAAATCACAAAATACAGGGTTTTTCATATTTTTACGTTTTGATTTTTTTCTGGTGAACCCTACCTCCTATTTTCTTGTTTTCTGCAGATTATGAAAGCAGGTGTGCTCTTTCATAATTTCCTTGCTGCGGGTATCATAGAAATACTTATAACTCAAGATATGGCCATTTTTTCCCAAAAATGTGTTAAAATCATGTTTTTTGGGAAAAAAATCCCATATCTTGTTAAAAAAAAGTTTTTTTCAGAATGTGTCAGTGTCTTTTAAAAAAAAAAAAAGATCTCTGCATGTTCCTTTAAAGAGGGAATCCAGAGAGAAAAAAATAAGTTGTAGTAGATGTGAATGTATTGGACCAAACCAGAAAGACCAAGCATCAGAGGATACCAGGTTGTGATGAATAACATTATAATTGAGGATGAAATAGATCATATGGTAACATCATCCAGGACCGTACGCAGGCTTTTTTTACGGGGGCGAGGGTCTTCGAAAAAAGTGGACCTTTTTTGGCGAAAAATGTAACCTAAACCCCCTAAAATGGACCCAGTTTTGCGTGGTTGAAATCTTATCACCAAAGGTGGACTTTTTTGTCATATTTTCTCTTAATTTTGGACCTTTTTATAAAAAAAATAGGCAAAAAGTGGACTTTTCCCCTTTTGTGGATTTGGGGGGGGGGGGACTGCACCCCCCGCACCGAGTACGGGCCTGAAAACTCACATGGTATTTTGCTAGTTCTTAAAGTGGACAACTCGCAACACCCATATCTACTATATGAACCTTCTTACTTTCTCTCTGGAGGTCCATCTTATAAACTCTGCACACAAACCTGCATGTCATCACTGCGTATCCAAACGGGCTTTTTGAGGGGGACCCCGGGGACTGAAGAAGGACCTCTAATAGCCCAAAGTAGGCTGATGTGAATGTTTTGGCATGAACTCCGGGGGGGCACAACCCCGAAAACATCTCTCAAGATATGCCAATGCATGACACAGGCGTTCTGGTTGGGGGTGTTTGCGTTGAATGAGCCAAAAATCAATAAATCAAATTACGTATCCCTCTTGTAGCCCTCGCAGCATCTAGATGGAGCTCTCTACAAATCATTGATTACAGTTATGCCCCAGTAAAGCACTTCTACACAGCCTAACAGGGAGAAATGGTCGCACGAGTATAATGGACGTTTCCAAAGGGGGTGATGCATCGAACAAATTATGGCAGCGTCCGCCTAGAGTTGTTGGGGTCCGAGTCACAACCATGCATAGGCGAGGGGATAGAAAGTCGTTTCCACCACTCCTGGCAAAAAGCTTCAAGATCGGTACTGTCCCATCACTAGGTGAATCATCTACCTTGGAATTCCAGATTACAGTAGGTTCGATTACAGACTTTCAAATACATAAACTCTAGCCTTTGTCGCCCTCCCACCATTCTATTGATGATGGCTCAGAGATCATCACATAAGTCCATTGTGCCATGGGGTTAATTACAGGCCCCAAAAAAGTTTCTCCGCTTCCCGCTCACATCGGTGTAAAATCACATTTTACCCCTATTCTGTAAAGCACTACTACAGTGATACACCCAAGTAAAATCAAAATATTTGAATTTGCCAAAGTAGTCTAAAAGTGAGAAATAAGTATTGTATGAGAAGTGAGTTTTTTCCCATATACACCCCCCCCCCCATGGAAGAAAAAACAGCAGTATTCAAAGATATGAATCTCCCATGTCAGTTGTGTGTGTAGTAAAGTGTTCGTTACGGACAGTAATGACTATTGGGAAATATGATTTAAGGTGGTTCCCATGTGTAGCTCAAGAGTTACTAAATAGATCTAAGATCCGTTTTTCCCAAATGTTGTCACATCTTTACAAATCTTGAAACCAAAGGAATGTGTCTTCATTTTACATTCCACAAGTGTTTCCAGCTCTCAGATGTCAAAAATCCACAAAATACAGGGTTTTTCATATTTTTACGTTTTGATTTTGTCTGGTGAACCCTACCTCATCTTTCTTGTTTTCTGCCAGTTTGAAGCGGTGTGCTCCTCCCCCCCCCATTTCGCCCATCTTCCCCTCATCCCGCTCCCAAATTTATTATTCATTTTTCCGCCTCCATCATCTCTATTCTTTCATAATTTCCTTGCTGAGGGTATCATAGAAATACTTAAATTTCAGATTGGCCATTTTTTCCCAAAAAGTGTTAAATCAATGTTTTTTGGAAAAAAAATCCCATATCTTTTAATCCCTGTTAAAAAAAAGTTTTTTTAGCATGTGTCAGTGTCTTTTAAAAAAAAAAAAAGATCTCTGCGGTTTCCTTTAAAGAGGGAATCCAGAGAGAAAAAAAATAA
>JAMKCH010029751.1:0-17752 GCA_023653785.1 Ophioderma brevispina | reverse complement strand
ATTTGTTGTAAAGAAGTTATGACAAAACTTAAGTTAGCCTACAAATTACTGGATGTCTTAAACCTCTTATTAATGTCCGATCCTTCCTTTGGGATATGTTTTTTTTATTTTATAAAATATAATCACTATTTTCCAATTGTCTAGACTATCATTTGAACAGATGAAAGAAATTTCATATTTTTTCTGAAAATATGCCATGCATGCCGCTTTAAAGGGCCATGGCCAGATCAAAATAGCCTCTCCCCAGAACCCCAGATTTCACCAGAAGGGATTAATAGCTTGGTGTGTACAGAAAGCCTACTATTTTTCTCATTTACCCTGTGAAAATTTAGGGCTAAAAGAGTTGGTTTTGGATGTTATGAATGTAAATTTGGCCACACATTTTTGGTTGGACCCGATATTAAATTTTACACAGTAATCTACGGGCTTACAATGGCAATGTTTTAGGTCTCATGTCAAAACGGATTGTAAATTCGGCACAAAAAATTTACCTGTCGGGTTTTCGGGCAAGATAATCCAAGATGTGTATAAATTAACGAGAACATCTTTAAAGAGTGAATAATGGTTATATTAACAACAAGATAGTCTTTAAAAAGACAATCTCACGCATTGACCCCGGAACTTCATTCATCATATTGATTTGTCACAACACCTTGACCTTTAAAGGCCCTATCAGAAATGTGCAAAAGTAACAGAAGTGAAGAATAAGTCTATCTTTTGAATCTCATTCAATTACAATTAAAGAAGTGTTCCGTACGGTCACAAGTGAACCAAAATAATCCAATTTTGTTTTCAATTAGTTGCTCGGCAGGTATGTTAGGATAGCAATACTTGTTGCAGACATGCAAAATCAGATTTTTAAAAATATTTTTTGGAATTCAGATTTGGCAAAGTGCAAAGTGCCTTTTAACATAATTTTTGGTTTCTTTTCATTAATTTCATTTAAGGAGTGCGTGTTTGTAAACAACCAGGATCATATCTACACACCAAATATTAGGGGTGTAGCTATTTTTAGGTGGAGGGAAATGGGTTTATTAAAATTCAACTTCAAGTAGCATACAGAGAAATTATAACAACACAACGCCGCTGGAGAATCTATACAAACATATGGTCATACATTACAATAACCTGAAATGTTGGCATATAACTTTTTTGAAGGCAATCCCGTCAAACTACAAAAAGATGTGGTAAAATCGCTAATGCCAACTTTTAATTATTGCAATAATAATTGTTAGTTTCAATGTCATACTTTATTGCTAACTAACTTGTAGGATTGAATTTAAACTTTGCAAAAATCGCAGCTTTAATACTTTTTTTTTTGTTGAAAAAATGAGAATTACTGAATTCAATTGTGACGGTAGGCCTTTATCAAATAAGAACACTGGCTGTATGGCGTAAGGCATATGCAAACATTTTTGAATGCAATTTTAACTACAAGAATCACAATTAAAAGTACACTTTATTGCCATAATTTTTAATCAATGTGTTATTGTTATTAAGGAAAACCTGCTTACTTGCCATTTTCACTCCAATGAACAACACATTCTTTTGCTGTATTTAATTTTAAAGTCGTCCCGATTTTTTGTTTAAGACAACAACTCGTGTCTGTGAAATTTTTAAACTGACACTTTGATACTTTCTTCGATCTCTTTAGTGTTTTTTCCCTGATCTAGCTGATGACCTATCAAATACAACTTTCCATGTTAACTTTGCATCAGTTTTTACTAGCAATTGATCTTCTAGTAAAATGCTTGAATATTGTGTTAATAATAACTTATAATAATGCTTAAAAAGCTGGCATATAGTCATGAGCCTACAAAATAAATTCCATGTACCAAGTCACATTAGAATTGGTCAAGTACTATTCATATTTACATTGCAATGTGTAAACTCACATTAACAGTCAAAAGCTGTCAAATGTGGATAGAAATCTTCTCTCAGAATATCAAGCATTATTTACAAGCAGTTTATTCCAAGCAGGTTTATGTATCATGTGACCCATCCAAAGCAGAAACTGAGTAAAACTACTACTCCGGTGTCTTAAAATAAGACCCCGTTTTGTTTTTGGTCTTCGGTTTGCTGGTTTCCAGATTTCCCCTACAAGGAAACTGTTGGGAAAAAGGCCATTGTCGGATAACACTAAATTTTAAAATCCGCATTAACTAAATCAGTCCAACATGCACAACGACATTTCATGAGTAGAGTCATTTCAGCCACCATCATCAAGTAATATTCTAAATAGCTTGCAGTGTTTTTTTAATCTCATTTTCCAATTGCATTGTATGTAAAGTGCTAAAATAGGCCGAAAAAAAAAAAAAAAAAAAAACAAAAAAAAAAAAAAAAAAAAAAAAAGAAAAAAAAAAAAAAAAAAAAACCCAATGATCAATTTTGCCTGGAGTACTTTTTTGTAATAGATGCAGCACGCAAGGTTATACATACCACCTTGGTAACATTGGACTGAACAGTGAACATGAAGATAACCAGTGCCCCTATCTGCCTCTGGGATGCAGGACAGCACGTTCCATGACACCAGCAAGAACAACAACAGCATGTTTGCATGGTGCATACAGTTTTGTGATCACAATCTCATTCCTTGGTACCCAAGTTCACTGTGCCTGATTATGTGTCTTAATATATTTGAATGTGCATTAAACATGGAGACGTAGTATTGAGAAGGTGTCATGTGATAGTCCATTACCAGTGTAAATTTGTTACACAGTGCTCTGAACACTGTTACCGTTAGGGGTGAAATGTTCAATGTGAAATTGCTAAATCAAGTGTAGACTCACTGGCGTGAGAAAAATAGCTTATACTTCCCAAATTTTAGTTGATTTTTATGATGTATTTTTTTTTGTAATCAGGTAAAGACACATTTTGTTCTCCGGTGGCACGTATGTAATTTCTGCCCATTTATGAAATGATTGATTAGCACAAATAGACTGTAAACAACAGCCTATATATGTTGTAGAAATCTCAACCTTTTAAATTATGTTAGACGGAGAGGCCGTAGATCTCAGAATCACAGAATGTCCCCTTCCAATATCAGACTTCTCCTGGCGCCGCCACTGATGGTCACAACTAGGCTGTTACAGTTTGATTCCAAAATCAATGTTGAAACAAAAGTCCATTAAATTTTGAGTACTGTCTACTGAAAGCATTAATTTATCTTTGATTTAAATCAAGCCCTGTAATGATGTTCTTCATAATCTCTAAACCTTTTCAACAAAGAAATTCTTTCCCATTTAAGCTGTTTTTTCAAATGTGCACCCATTAAGATCAGATGCAGATTTTAAACTTTTGATAAAAACACTCTTGAAGTTAACATAAGCCCCTACTATGGTGATAAGTGATTAGAATGTGTGTAGAGGGGATTTTATACTGTATGCCAATAGCACACAATCCTATAGAGAAATCTATTTACCCATTTTAACCCCTTCAACCTTGGTATAGATTTTGTATAGGTTTTCACACATTAGTGGTTTTTTAGATAGCTTCTCAAAAGCCATCTCAAAAACCACTGACTGGCCTATAAGACTAGGCTTGTTTGTACTCATTTGAATGCATTTTTCATGCTGATTCTGAATATGGCCATACAAATACCTAATTTTGATTATTTTCTAATTTAAAAAACTTGATCTCTGAAATGTCTCGTGGACTGTTTCAAAAAGTTAATGTTTAAACATGGATTCTTTCTCCTGTGTTGTGCAGTATTAATGGGAGTGTCTTTCTGTGTGCTGTCATTCAATATGCCTGATAATACAATGTTTTACCTTTCAGACCAATTCTTGACAAACAAATTGACAAAGCAAAAACCTTAAAAGCACAGCCTCTCCTAAAACATATACAAATCAACAAATAGTCTTTTGTTAATGAAACTTTCCTGAAAATTTTTTTTTAAACCAGTATCATTTTTAAGCCAAGATAAAAATGGTTTTGTCAGTCCAGAGAGATGCATAATTGTTTTGCAGCAATCCAAAATTCCATGCCACTTTGAAACAAATACGTTATCTTTTCAAGAATACAAGTTATGGTGGGATTGATAATAAAGCCACTATCAGCGATTTTTTTTCAAAATGTAAACAAATTGCACCCCAATTTTTCATCAAAGTGCATTTTTTTGCACTGTTGTATTGGAAACTATTGTAGTAAAGACCCGTGTAAGTGGCTAAGCGTAATACGCCGTATTTGTCAAGAAATGATTATTTTTATGCTTTGTTTACTAATAAAAGTCGGGATTAAACCATCTACCACATTCACATTCAAGATTAAGATTCCTAGTCTTGCTTTAGTGAGGATTCTATGTGATGATATTTCCAGACAAAATAAATAATCTTCAACACCAAAGTCCTCTTTAATTTGACTATAAAAATTTAGTGAAGTAAAGGTGTTAATTGCGTTATGCAATTTTTGAAAATTGACATCGTTGACTCTCATTTTAAAAATGTCTACAAAAAGGTTAGCATTGCCAACACCTTGTGCCACCCATACTTCACCAAACCCATAGCGATAAAGAATATTTTTGATCTGCAAAGCCCAACACTCCTTGCCTCTTTCTGCATTTCTAAATTGAAAATCATAACACTGATACAAAATTACAAGTCACTATTTCTGTCAAGGAATAAAATATAAACCCAGTATTTAATACACCTAGTAAGCATATTTGCCAATAATGGATAAAACATACAGCGTCTTATGTGATATAAGAAGTATTTATGGTATAAAAAAGGGAAATAAGAACTTCCGTTATACCTCGAGGCTGGAAAAGAACGAGGTAAAGAACTGCATGTCTTTAACCTATTTTGAGAAATCATTTATTGATTAATTGCTATTGTCAACGTTTCTGAAAAGTCACATGCAAAAAGTTTCTTCCTACCTGATGAGTATATCAATATAATATATTGAACACCTATGCCCAAGGGACATAAGCAGATCAATAAATTTGTATTTTGTTCCTAGGTTTCATTTTTTTTCCCACAATGACCTTGCAGGGCATTGATCGTTCTTTTGCAATAATAGGTAAATGGCGTCATTGCTACCTCACACGAGGTCAACAAGTTATTGTTTCTTTTTGATCGCTTGGTGCCTGGGGATCACTGGTCGTGTGCCGGGTACAGAAAGTGCATGTGCCTGCGTGGGGTGGCACACGCTTGGCATGGATAAAGATAGATAAAGAGTGTATTTGATAAGGTTTTTGAGTTTGAGTGTGAGAGTTGTGGTGAACATACAATAGCTCCCTTTTGATGTACATGTAAAATGTACTCAAGAAAATAGTGTTTCTCACTGGCAGTTGAGGACACAACCCTATGTGACTTAAGTAAACTTCAATATTGTTATTACAATCATAGGCCTATATATTTTATCCATAAGCTTATAGAAAATACATTTTCCTGGTCTCAGGGATTGAGTGCCTCCCTCTGGCCCTCATTGGATTTAATACCTTCCTATTTTACATTATTGACCCCAATATATTTATCTACCGGGCCCCCCCCAATTACACTACTGTTATATTTGCCAAAAAAGTTGAAAACTGGGCTCGTCCCTTAGGGTTGTGCAGCAAAAGTGACTCTCTCTGGTCTTCTTGGTTGTTAGTTTTTGTGTTATAGAGAGAAAATTGCTATTAAAAGGACCAGGCTTTTGCCTGGTGGAAAGAGAGAGAGAGGAAAAATGTGATTCACAAGGGCGTAACGGGGGTCACTTTAGACATATTCCCAGTTTTGAGGCAGATTTTCCCGGTTGAATGTGGTTTTGAGGCAGATCTTCCTGGTTTGAGGGGAAAATTTCCCGGTGAGCAGGCAAAGAAAGGGCTGATTTAGCATGATTTTTAAGCTATTTTCCCAGTCAAAACTCTCTGGGGTGGCAGCCAAATCAGATATGAATTTCAGTTCTTGGACAAGACCCCTTTTAGAAGTGCTCAGGTTTTTTTGTTTGCATATTGGGAATCCTTCAAATGCTCTCCTGAAGTGAATAAGCTGAATATAATCGATTTATGTAGAAAGATCATTAAAATGATGATTTAGAATTTTCTGTCGTGCACAACAGAAAAAATGGTTTTTCTTTTTTACTTGTTTGTTCAATAAACCTTTGAAACATTCTCGGTAGATGTTCTATAACTGATCAAGAGAAATTCCTAAATTAATTTCCTCCTGTCCTTTAACGACTAATCACCAAATCTGATTAAAAAACATAAATTTTCTTTTTGGTTTACTTCTTATACTGCAGGAAAAATACAATAAAGAACAGTTTGGAACAAAAAATATTAAAAATTAGTCTATAAAACTTTGGTTTGTGGAAACTAGAACTGTGAAGAGTTGCATTAAAGCAATAATGGCACATTTTTTGAAGAGCGCCCCAAATTTGATATTTTGGCACAGTTACGTTGGTGATTGTCTAGGAAACTATACCTGCGAACGAGAATACTAAAAAATGCGTATTTATCATAAATTAAGCGATTTTGTATTAGAATTTGGATCCCAGATTGGACTGAACGGCAGAGCTGGAAATGATACGTTTATGTCCGTCCATGATGAAATAGTGCCACCTCGAGAAAATAACCTCTAACTTGATTTGCCTGAACCAATAAAACAACTAATGGATGAGCGTAGACACGTACATGGCGCTATTTCCCGGCTATTTCACGTTGGAAGGCCATTTCCAGCAGCCGTTGAATTATTATCGGGATCCCGATAATAATTATTCTAATTACAAAATTTCTTCGTTTGTGAGACAGACATTTTCGAGCTTAACCATTCACAGGTATGGTTTACTAGCCAGTTACCAATGCAACCGTGTAAAAATCTCAAATTTTTGAAAAATTGGGGGTGCTCTTCAAAAAAATGTGATAATATTGCTTTAAATGTTGATGTACTGCAATGCTTTAGGTGACCATGTTTAAACACAATCCAATTCCTAGACTGGGAAGTGAGCACAGGCTTACTAAAGATAGATCTGACCTCCCCTATAGTTATGGCATTGTCAAATATGGCCTATAATGTACACACAGCAGCCATTGTTAATAACACTCCTTTGCTTACCAACATGATGATTTCATGTTCCGTGATATTTCTCCCGATCAATAGTTGAAATCAATCCAACGACCTTGCTGGTATTATGTGTGGTGTGTGACGAGTAAACACTAACCACTTTTTGCTCTGAAGCTTTTATTCCCCAGCTGCATTTGACAAGGCCGTCTTCAGTAGATAGCACAAATGTGCAGAATTCTGATGCCTAATACTTGGAGTGCATACATATCTGTCCTTTGGAGATGAATGTGAAGGAGAAATATTGCTGCATCAAAACGAAAGTTTTTTTTGTACGCATTTTGCTGATTAACATATTTTATTATCACAAACATTTTCAAAGTATATTCTGTGTATGGTATAGTTCATTTACCTAAAAAAAATGAAAAAGTAAAATTTTTTACAAAATATGACTTGGGATTTTAAGTATAAATTATTCTAGTGTAGTGATTACACTGAAAGTGATTTCTGAATTCACATTTAAAAAATCTGGAAGTGCACGGTACATCCTGGTTCACTCATATGTTGATAAGCATTAACTTGGTATGTGCTTTCTTTATACTAAAATATTTATAGGTTATAACTGCGCATTTACTTCTTGCGATAAAGGGGACGAATCAATGCATGCGCGCTGAGATTTTGATGTGTGCGGTGGCATGCATTGGACAAGCATCAAAATTCAGCGGCAAGTGCATTGATTTGTCCATTTTTTTTACGCAAAGTAAATGCGGCAGGTGTTAAACCTAATTCATACAAGACAGAAAAAGAATTTTGCCGTAATTAGTAAAAAAGTAGTTTAAAATTTCATTTATCATAGAAATACAAACAATTACCCACTGAGAAAATAAATTGGGGCCTGCACGACGCACACACGTTCGAAAAGCACCTTTCGCGTAACGCTGATGCAACTGGACATTTTCAATCTACTCGCGCTCAGCCCGTACGCAGGGGGGTGCGGGGGGTGCGGTTTGCACCCCCAAATTCCACAAAAGGGGCAAGGTCCACTTTTTTTCGTATTTTTTATGATAAAAAGGTCCCAAATTTAGAGAAAATATGACAAAAAAGGGCACATTTTGGTGATGAGATGTTCACAACGTTCAAAAAGACCCATTTAGGGGGGTTAGGTCCATTTTTTCAAAAGGTCCAACTTTTTCGAAGACCGCACCCCCCGTAAAAAAATCCGGCGTACGGCCTGGCTCGGCGCTACTTCGCGTAATTTTGTTAACAGCTTCGCATGATTTGCTGTCTATATACGCAGAGTGTATGGATCTAATTCAATGACCTTTCTAATTCACTCAAAATGAAGTTCCTACAAAATCCAAATTTAGAATTTTGAAGTTGTATCATTACAAGTCTTTATGTTTTACAATTAGGGAAAAGATGAAGTTGATAAAATACAATCAAAGTTAATGAACTTTGGCTCATTGGTACATGCGGTATGATTGTAATGAGGTATTTTAACACCGAGAGTGTGTGTGTGTGTGTGGGGGGATTTTTTTTATTTTTTTTATTATTTTACAAAATTACTTTAAAATTGGGGTGTCCAGAAATATTTCTTAACCATATGACTGCGCCTAACATACAATTTTTTTTGTATATACAGTGGTGTGCAAACGTTCTATTATTAAGGTCACTCTATTTAAAGACCTATCGTGTCTTTGCTAAATTATCGGAAAATCGAAAAACCATCAAAATCAGATTTTGCATTACTGTAACAAGTCGGTATCCTAACTACCCTGCAATGATAAGACCAGAAGCACCTATAAGGACAGAATCTGGACTTTTAGTCATTACTGTCCGTTCGACCTTACTCAACACGTAATTGAATGGGAATCGTATCTTGCACACTGCCGATTTCTTCCTTCTCTGTCAACTCTTCAGTTGGAAAAGGTCACTTATGAGAATTCTACAGACTTACCTTCACTCTGAAGCTACATTCTGCAACTTTCAAATAATTTCAAATCACGATAGTGTCCTTGTAAGCTCCTACTTCAATTTGTTTTTTTTTTGTTCACAGGGTCAATGGTCCACCTCCGGTGTAACGACCAGTTATGGCAGGGTCACACCCAGGGTCATAAAGCAACAATAGAACCACTTGAAGGTAGGGGGAAACTCAATTAAACTTATAGAGTAACCTTATTTCCACCATCATCTTCAGGTAACAAAATACCCTTAAAGAGACATGAGGAAGTTTCCATAAGAATCATCCTCAAATTTTTTTTTTTTAACCCAGGTTTTTTTTGCAATATTTGGAATGCCTTACCACTGTGTTAGCTCACACCTGAAGTGAATAAGCCGCATGTGCAGCTATGTAATAAACTTATGATTAGTAATTTCTGTCACGAACGACAGAAATTCAAAGCTGGCTTCCTATAGAGACAATTAGGATAGCATGCAAGTTCAAAACAAGGTTTGCAGTTTTTCTTTCGTGCTTGTTTGTCCAATAAGCCCTCAAACATTTCGGTAGGTAGTATATAACGATCAAGTCAATTTACCTAGAATTTTTGTATCCTCATGAAAATCTCCTGTTTACTTTAAAGTTTCACTTTCCAAAAAATTGTGTATTGCAGCAGTACATCTGGAGTACAAAAAGGGCCTAGATTAACTACATAATGAAGAATTTAAATACCATTTTTTAAAAAAAAAATGTGACTTTGTTTTTACGTAACTGTTTTGAGCTGAAGGGTGTGTTTGCACTTAGTTTAAAACATTTGAAAAAAATATCCTTTGCCAGTACAGAAAATCTAACCAGCAGTCAAATTACAGCATTTTAACGGTGCATGTCAATTACGCGATTTTACCAGTGTTGGACGTATAACTCAGGAAAATTTGAGGGTGTTACAACCATTTTTGTAGATTCGTTACCAAGTAGGATGCCATCAATGATGGTTTTAAAGGCCTATCATGATTTGCTAAATCAAAATCGAAAAAATCATCACAATCAGATTTTTGCATTTCTGTAACAAGTATAGGGGTATCCTAATGAACCTCAACCTAATAAAGACAAATTGTACATTTTAGCCATTACTGTCCATACGGACACTACTACTACATACTTGAATGGAGATTTATATCTTTTTGCTTCCTTTTCTGTTAAGTTTTTCAGTTGCAAAAATACTTATGAGATTCTACAGACTTTTGTCCTTCAATTATAACTTTTCTACAAATTTCAAATATTTTCAATCTTTCAGTGAATCACTCATAGGTCTTTAACAGTTAGACAATGATGATTCACATAGAAGGTCCCAGTCTAGTGAGACTTCCTAATATGCTTGCACTGGATCTCAAAACCATCCGTTTTGCAGCTGCCACAAGTCAAACAATATCTCCTTTCCGTAACATGGCAAATGTCATCATCAACCAAGTCAAAAGAACTACCGTAAATGTCATTTGTTTTATGTACAGAACATGTAACAATCGGATTGAATCTGCGATTACCGCTCCGAGTTTCCCCCAAGTCCTCCTCCCACATCTGCTGGAAGTTAAACATGGGTTTCTTTTCCGCAACAGGCTAGGTCGTTGCTACAGAAAAGGCAAACAAGCAACTTTGGGAGTCATTTGTGTCTCAAGACTCGAGATGTCCCATAGGGGGTGGAGTAGAAACATACCATCAGATAATATTACTCGATAGCTTTTATAATTCTCACAATATGCGTGGTCTCTTTTAATAGCTGCTGTTCCCTATATTTAACGTACAAGTCCAAATGAATTGATTCTTCGATCCTAATTAAGAAGGCAAATACACAACTTGGTGTCATTCTTTTTTCAAAACAAAGATTCCCGTTGGGGTCAGGGAAGCAAATTTGTTATAGACCGATATACTTGTAAACATGTGATTAAATGCATATTATATTTCTTTTGCTTTAAAATTCTTAAACAATTAAGTTCAAATCCCATATAAAACTCTCACACAACTGATTTCCCCACAGGGAGGGTACACCATCAGTGTGTACCATGAAGTACGGGTCCCCAGAGGAGGGGGCACTTAGCACAAAGGGGCCGCTAGTGGAATGGATATGTCCCCATGTGTAGGGTTCTCATATCAGATCGTAATATATAATAATGTCCCCCTTTTGAAGCAATTGTGATATTGAAATGGAGGATTGAAATGTCCTGTGTGTAGGGTTCTTATAACAATGTCCCCCTTTTGAAGCAATTGAAATGGAAGATTGAAATATACTGGTGTTACATTTCACTTAACAAGTGTACCATCCTCATTTCACTATATCATTTCTCATTTCATGTGGTCACTGGTCACCGATTATACCAATTCCAAAATTTCATTTTGAAATTCCATACCATTTAGCCATTTAAAGACACTAGCATTCAGGTTGGTACATGTTTGGCCCCCACTTGTTCTGCTCCCAGTTGAATTCAGCAGCCTAGTGGGTGCAGTAAATGTACCAACCCCTATCAGTCATTTTTTTCCAAATTCAAAATTGCCCATTTTGTTTCTAAATTGCTAGTACTAAGTCAAAACAACACCTTATATTACTGTTCTTTGTGAAAAACAGACACTAAAACATTTTAAAACGATCTGGAAGATGCCATTTACGACTGTTTCTACACCTTAAAAAAGTCGGATCCCGACTTTTATTAGTAAACAAAACATAAAAATCATTATTACTTGACAAATACGGCGTGTTAGGCTTAGCCACTTACAGGGGTCATTACTACACCAATTTCCAATACAACTGTGCAAAAAAATGGACTTTGATGAAAACTAGGGGGCGCGATTTGTTTACAATTTGAAGAAATTGCTGATAGTCGATTTAAAGGCTGACTCAGAGATTTCAAAATATAATTTGTTTGTGTAATCATTTAAAATAGTCATCATAGATAGTCACCTAAAATGCTTAATTTGGAAGTTAGAGATGAATCGGATTTTCCATTTTCATGCAGTAAACATTTTTTTGCACAGTATAACAATGCCATAGGTTACTGTAACAAAATTCTGGATCCGGAATTTTATGACAAAGTTGTGATTTTCTATATGAAGCCTTCAAATTGAGCTTATAGTTATTTCACACAGTGATTTGTATATGGACAAGCATTGTGCAAAAAAAACATGATACTGTGTTATGTTATAACACTTAACCTCTTGAGTACAACCAGATATGACACAGTTCGTCTGATTGGCTCATTACAGGACCCAACATGAGGTAGCTCTCTGAGTAACCAATCAAAAGAGTGCTTCTACAACTCTATGTAAACCATATCACCATTCTTAAGAGTATCTGTGATTTGCAGATTCTGTGATGTGATACTACCTTCCAAGTGGATTACCATAGTGCTTAATGCCGATAGATCCCGGGGGGGCCACTTGTATTTAAAGGTGGCATATGATGCCGTGAACATGGACTTTCAAAAATGCCATCCCTAAACACGTATTTTCACATGCTAAAAAAACAAGCTAAACATAATCATAATAAAAAAACAAGAAAAGTAAAAAAAATACCCTCAACAAGTACGCTGTCCATTGAATCGTAAATATTACCCTGTAATATCTTGCTTTGTCTTTACTTCCCAAGTTACGATTACAATATTTTGGATGATTTGGACCCTGATTGTGGAGAGCGGGCCTAACGGTTAGGGTTGCTTGCCTCTGGCGCAAATTTACCATTCAAAAAATTCCCGGGTTCGAATCCCGGTTGGGTCGTGGCCCTTGCCGGATTTATTCGGGTACTACCAATTCTGGATTTTGTCTGCATACCAGCTATTGATAAATACAGAATCCGCTCTCCGCCATGGTCACTTGGATTGGGCCAAATGGATCATGAAAGCTTCCGTCTTCGGGATGGGGACGTTAAAGATCGTTCCGGTGTCCCGTGTATTTTACAGAGTTCACAAACTGTTCATTTACATCGCAGCAGGTCGAATAAGGAGTAGGGTGTAAACCCCGACTGTTTCCAATACGCACCCCAGCCTCAAATAGCGGGCTGTTAGGAGCGTCGTATCATGGATACACGGGGCCCGGATAAGCACACTATCGGAACAATCCTGACACCACCACAAAAGCCATTACCAATGACTTGTGGCTACGAGCAAACAAAACCCCTGACTTACATGAGATATAACATGACATTTCAGGGTAAGAAAACAAAATACCCTTGTTTTTTTTTTTCCAATATTGCGGTTTTTGAACCCTACTCGCCTGTTGGAAAAAAGCCACCCTCTTTTAGGTGTTTCTTGTTCACGCCATCTATACACATTTGAATAACAAGTGGGCCCCGGGAGATAGAGAGGCAGTAGTGTCCGGGAAGTTTTGAAAGTAAGTGGGTTTGAGACGGTTCCCTAATGGACCTGTGGATCATTTGGGGCGAACCCTTTCATAACAAATGATCTATTCAAGACTAGGTCTGTTTGTATACATGAAAATCATTTTGATGCAGTTCAAATATGGGCGTGTTTATCTTGCCTATTTTGACATTTTGGGAAAAAATCATATCTGTGCAATTATAGTTGAGTTGCGAGCAGGGCTCATAGCATTGAGGGACTGTTGATCTTAACAGAGTATGTCAGTATGAAGCTTTAGTTTGTGGAAAAAGACCACAAGAGATCCCCATTTTGAAATAATTTTAAAAAACAAAATTCAGTTCTCAGTTCCTTCCAAAATTTTTGGCTAAGTAAGCGCGGTGGATGTTCATAACTATTTGCATATACTGTATTTACCGTATTTCCTGTTTGTTTGATAAGTATTGATATTTAAAATAACTGAAAAAGAACAAAAATAAAAAAAATAAAAAAAATCAGAAATTTTGTGGAAAAGG
Organism: Ophioderma brevispina; assembly: GCA_023653785.1. Classification (NCBI taxonomy): domain Eukaryota; kingdom Metazoa; phylum Echinodermata; class Ophiuroidea; order Amphilepidida; family Ophiodermatidae; genus Ophioderma; species Ophioderma brevispina. The sequence continues at coordinate 3,966 of JAMKCH010029751.1, read as the reverse complement.
GTTTTTTTCCATACTAAAAAATTGGCAAATAAGGGCGTTTTCCAATTTCTGAGCATGGGTATAGGTACCGAAAGTTTGAAGTAAATAGGATTGGATGAAAGGTATCTGATCTTTGTTTTGTAGTTTTTTTAAACTGCATGCACACCATGAGAGACTTGCACATGACACAGGACACATCAGGATGGCAACTATTGGGAAACATGTTCATGTCTAAATTCATTGGGAAAATGGGGCATCAGTGGGCATAACAGGCAGGGTGCAAGGGGGCAGTTTGCCCCCCCTGACGCTTTGCCGGAACAAATTTTCAAAAATCATGCTAATCAAGCCGTTTTTTTAGCCCTATGACCAGGAAAAATTGGCCCTTTTGACCCCCTGAGAATTTCCCAGGCTTGAAAATTTGCGCCCTCAGAGCGGGCATGCCCGTTATGCCAACTGTTTGGCCGGGTTTGTAAGCAAACACTCAATAAATAATTTGGTAGTTGCCATCTTAATATGAGACAATATTAGAATTGTGCGTCATCACGCAAGGTGTATCGTGTCTTGCGGGCTGTACCAGATTTATTTTGGAGGGTGCGGGAACTTGTCAAATAAGTGGATTTTTTTTTCAAAAAAAGTTGGGGGCCTTTGTTGGTAAAAGTGGACCTAACCCCTCCTTAAAACGGTCCTTTTTTTTAAACTTTTTGAACATTTCATCCCCAAATTTGGACTTTCTTGTCAAAATTTCTCAAAATGTGGACCTTGCCCCTTTTGTGGAATTTTTTTTTGGTGCAACCACACCCCCCCTTTCCCGCGTACGTGTAAATTACGTGCATGTAAATTATGGCTATGCAGTGCACACAGCTAGTACAGACTGGGTTATTTTTTACCGTGGGGGTTAGTTTTTGTCTTTTTATCAAATATATTTAAATCAGAAACTAATGTTTACCAATATAAACCAATATTTTTATCGTAGTGGATACCAGCTACGACAGCATTCACTAAAAATATTGGACTGCCCAGCCAATATGACATGATATTAGATGGGCAAAACAACAAATCCTATCTTTTATTCTCTAAATCTTGAGTAGGGTGTGTGTGTGTGTGTTGTGTGTTCCCCCTTCACAACCTAGATCCCAACTGCTTGTTCAGCCTCGCACAGACTCAATGGGGTCCGTAAGAAAATGCCATTTTGCCTATCCATTGCCGATTATGTGAGTATATTTTGAGCCAAAATAGCAACAACATTTTCTACCAAATGGCTTAATTGGGTTTCAATTTTCAAAATTTTACAATTCATGGTACAAATTTCAAACCCTCTCCTAATTAAGACAGCATCACAGAGACAGTACTTAAAAAACAAAAGAGAGTCTGAGAGACTACAAATCACAGCCATTAAAAGAGGCTTTTCCAGTACTGACTTAACTTGACCTAACTCATCGGGTATTGCCCTACAACATGAATTAACGTAAACAATAAGGCACACTTTTTGGTACACAATCGCCTATTGTGTCACCACGTACTATTCCATTTACACGTAGTAGAACTCTCTTCACACATTATAACCCACATCTGTCTTTACATAGCCCAACGAAGCTCAAACCTGGCTAAGTGCCAGTGATTTTACTCATCCAAGCGAGAGTCTTGCTCCATTATCCAAGAGAATTTACCTGGATTTGGGCGGTTATTACCCTTTAGATCATAATTAGGTAGAAAGCGTGTCAATGCCAAAGTTTGGAATTTGTTACACCTGTAGTAAGGGAACCGGTCATGAGACCCACCATCTGTCCCTCGATAAACCCGCTGATGCGCAAGGTGAGGAATTCTCAGTTGTGCGAGTTCATTACGGTGAAAAACGATTCCGCACACTTCTTTGAAAAGTAATTGGTATTTAATTGGGGAACTTTTCAAGTGGTTTTGTATTACATTGCTACTGTTAATTGACTGTCAAAATGCAGAAACCAGATCTAACTGTTTGAAATGTTTGACCTCCATTGGATGGGGATAAGTCTTACTGATCATTTCTTTGAGCATGGAGTTTCTTTGAGCACAGAATTCTTCCTGAGGTGTCCTGCAAGGTTTGCAATCTATCATTTTCTCTATTTCATCAAAAAGTTGTTTGCCCATATAGCTTTACCCAGTAATTTCCAGTTTCATTTAAGGCATTCAGAGATTATGGCAAGCTACTCATTTTTGACAAAAAGCCAGATGTGGGCCTAAAAACATCCTGAACGAAGTGAACTTTTATTTTTAAATAGAATATCCAGATTGATACAATTAACAGAGTGGCCTATGGGGACACTTAAAACTACAAAATATTCTCAAAAATGAAAACAGTGTTAAAATCAATTGAATTTTTCAGCATGGTTTCTTTTGTGTCCTCTGTAAAACTAGGGGAAACATGAAGCAGTTGTGATAACCATGCCTGAGATTTCAAATGTCCTTTTAATTTGATATCCTTTTTAACTTGTGAACAACATTAATTGTACCATTAGGAGCCCAGTTTGGAATTCAAAGTCAAAAAATAGGTAAAATTTTAAATTTTCCAAGTTTTTTGTAATGCAAGATTTATTGCCAAAAGAAAGCTAAAAAGGGCCTTTCCCTCATAAAAAAAGCGTGAATCACGGCAATTGCGTGAAACTGGCATCATGCTGTTTGTATATTACTGTTGTCCAAAGACTACTGTCAACAAACAATTAACAATAAAATAACCAACCACTCCTTAGCTCATTTCATTACAAATTAGACAACATTTGGATAAAAAATGTTTTGCTTTGAAAATAAAAAAATACCATTATGTTTTAAACTTCAAACCTTTTTTTAAAACTTTCACTTTATTTTCCATACCAACTCATGAGCACTATTCAATTGAAACAAGTGTAAACAAAATATAACACACTCGGAGGGCATACCCAGGCCTGGGGTGCAGGGGACCTCTGATAATAAAACTTGGCTGGTTGTATAATTATTTTGCAAACCCTGGGTGGCTTGCACATGCTGGCCTCCTTTCTTGCCTATTTCATACTATTTCCCAGACTGATTTATCCATATGTCAAAACAGAACTGTGCACCTAGGGATGATGTTCCAGCCACCAGCCAAGATGTTTATGAGGAATCAAGTCCAGGTAATGACTAGTTCTTTGTCAAGACTCGGTTTAGAAGAGCATCGCGAGCGAAGCGAGCGGTACGAGCGCGTCAGCGCGAGAGAAGTTTCGCGCTCGATAAGCACAACTGATATACTCCCCACAACATCCCACACAGCATGTTCAAGTGGAGTGTAAATCAGTTTCCCAGCTGTGACACGACTAGGTAATGACAAGATACTAAATGCTATGAAATCAATTATTCTGGGCCCTGTTCCCACGGCACTTGTCGTAAGTTTTATTGATCCTTTACTTGTCAGTTCTCTTTTGAATCTTTACACCAGAGAGCTTGCTAGATTTAGACAACACAAACTGAACAAAAGGGGGATGGGTTTTTTAAAGTGCGAAATATTTAATTGTCCATGTGCCTCCATCCCTTACCTTGACAAAACAACACAATTCAGTTTCCCCTAGTGTTGAATATGAAACCTTGAGGTTTTTTATGTTTTTGACTTGTGCAATGAAAGTTTTGAAGAAATGGAACGATGGTTTAAATCCACCCAAACAAACACACTTCCATAATCACATCTAAGAAAAAGCTGAGAAACCTTAAGGGTAGTGTCAACCCTTGTTTGCTTTTGTTTTTACACGAATTTCTCTGATTTTGCACCATTTATAACATCAACGTGTTTCTATTAGTTCCACACAAAGGTTTATCCACTGCAGACATTCTTGAGCCTGTAGTTTTTGCCGATTTAAAACAGCTATTGACCATTTTAAAGTCATAAAAACAACCGCCTTGGTCTAAACGGCGGGAATTTAAGCCATTTCACGCCGTCAGGCGCAACATCGCGTCGCGCGGTGAATTTTGCTCGTATGAAAGCGTGCGCGTGTTTACGTCTCTTTT
>JAMKCH010029750.1:0-31664 GCA_023653785.1 Ophioderma brevispina | reverse complement strand
TAATCTATTCAACAACTGTGAAGTCGTCATCTTGTGCGCTAATTCCAAGATGGTTGCATAAATAAAACGACAGGTTTCCGGCACTCCTAGGTTGGTAGTTTTTATAGATGTGACAGGAGAGGTGCAAGCCACATTCCCGTGTGGTAGACCATTCCTGGACTACAGCATCGGCTCTTCTTCGCTCCAGCTGAAACAAAGAACACCATGTTTGCAAGCAATCATAGGATAAGTCAGTCAAGCGGATGTCATTGGGTAATTTCCAGAATCTATGGAGTAGGCATCTGTGATGAACAGTGTCGTACGTGCTGATAGGTGACGAACACAGCTCGGTACCATTAACCTCTCGTAACCATCCTCAATGTGTTAGTTAGGTTGAGTACTTGGGCTGTTGTTGCCTGGCCGGAAACCCCTCCCCTCCCCCTTACTTGTTCTGGTATGAGGTGTTCGTATATCACAGGTGTGCAATACGATTGAACAGAGACGTTCAAAGAGCTTCTAGGATGGATGAGGAGTGATATTGGTCTGTAGCTTTGGGTTGGATGGATCTTTCCCAGGACTTTAGGCGGGCCATAACATTGTGCTTTCCTCCAGATCTTGGGAACCGGGGGAAATTATAGGCAGCAATTGGAGAACTCAAGAAGCCCTTCCTTTGCTACTGGGCGAGATTGTAGCTGCTCAGTTGAGATGTTCTCAAGGCTACTGCATTTCATGGTTGAAGTTTAGCAATACCGGATTCCAATTCGTCCATGTTGGAAGGGGAGAGTTGAAAACCAGGGTCCCACTAAAACTATTATGGTATAGTTTGATCTTCTGGGCTTCTTGCTACACTTGCCATTTAAAAAGCAGTTGGTGGGCAACTTGTTGGGTGTGACATTTGGGCTGTTGGAGGTTCGTTGTGATCCCTCGGAAGCTTTCGGATGGTAGACCATGCTTTGCGGTTATGGGTCATATCGGTGGACTCAATTAAAGTATGCCAGGTTTTGATCTTTTCTGGGAGATCCTTTCCGAAACTTCCGCACCTTTAGCAGGTGTTCAGCCGAAAAAGGATCAGCGTCAAACATGGTGCATACTCTTGATATTTTCTAGGACATTCCTGGAAAGGCCTGGATATATTCCGTCCTACAGCCTCTGGGATGAATCTCGTGCAGTCTTGTTTCACTAGTTGGGCAAATTTGTCATAGTTATGGTGTTTTGGAGAAATCCTCTTCACGTTTGATCCAGATCACGTGAATCCTTGCCAGTCTGATCATGTAGTTAAAGCGACGCTAAAAAGGCACTTTCTTGGGGCTTACGCGCGTTGACTTGGGATACGATTGGTCGATGTGAGTTAGTGGAAAAGGATCCAGAACAACCTTGCCTCACAGGTTAAAGATTGTTTTACTAACAATAGCTCGATCAGTGTTGTAACCTCTTTCCAACGGGCTGCTCGCAAATGATGGCGGCAGCTTAGAGTCGTGAAGGAGACAGCTTGTCCGTCTTTGTTGGTTGCATTGGAGCCCATTGGGTACTCATGGTGTTGAAGTCACCAATGAAGAAGTGAGGTTTGGTGGAATGATGGAGGAAAGCGTACTATTTTTCATTATTTAAAATGTATTTATTATGAAGTAAAATTTATCTAAATATGTATAACTGAGATTTTGTTAAATGGTACGAGATGAAAAAGAGATCAATAAACAAATGTCCTGATGATAATTTATCAAATTGAGCTCAATGAAGGTAAGCCAAGTTAAAATTCCTTACTTAAAGAGACATGAGGAGATTTTAAGAAAGAAGCGCCCCCAATTTTTCTCGAACCCGGTTTTTTACATATGTGGAATGCTTACCAATGTACATTAGATCACACCTTAAGCGAATAAGCTGAATACAGCAGTTTTATGTAATAAGATGATGATTTAGTAGTTTCTGTCGTGCACGACAGAACGTACAAGATGGTTCTTCTTGGGGAAAGATTGTTTTTACGCGGACGCAGGCAAGGTTCAAAACAAGGTTTTGCGGTTTTCTTTTGCAACTGTTGGTCAAAAAAAAAACTTTCGATAACGTTCCGGTAGGTGGTCTACAACCGACCAGTGAAATTGAGAGAAATTCGTATCCTAAAAAATCTCCTCCGATCACTTTAAATACAGGAACTTGCAACTCTTAAAGGGATTAGCATCAATAATGCGAGAGAATCGAAAAAATGTGGAAAGCATTTCCTAAACTTATAAATCAGGATAAGTGTGTACAATCCATAAATAACGCTTTAATGCAGACAACCAAACACCAAAGAGTGAAAAAAATGAAGTATTGGGAAATTTGTCATATCGTCTCCCGCAAATAGACATACAGCGACGGCGTTTCAAAATCTACACTAAACACCTGATTGTGGTTTACACCAGTACAGAATGAACAAAAATCAATAATATTTGTGTTTGAGGTCAAACTGTATTGATCATGGTGCCCCATATCACGCTGAAAATCTGCGATATTCACCGGGAAAGGCTTTTTGATCTCAAGTCTGAATTTTGATACGCACGTATATAAATTACAGAATCGGATAAAAAGTACTGCCTTGTCTTTAATACACGGATTTCAAGCCAACCACTTGCATAACTTTGGAGATATGCAGGTAGTGTACTAGTTTTTGACTCTCATGGGCAACAGGACAGGTATGTGCATGTTTTTCTTTCTTTTTGTTTTTGTTGGTCTTCTTCTTTGCTTGTTTTTTTTCAGTGGTGTACATTTTTTGTCTTGCCCCTGAGCTTGCTCAGAGCAAGACTAAGAAATCACTATTTATGTATGTGTGTATGTATGTGTGTGTATGTATGTGCGTGTGTATGTGTGTGTATGTATAGGTGTATGTATGTATGTATGTATGTATATATGTATGTATGTATTTATGTATGTATGTATGTATGTATGTATGTATGTATGTATGTATGTATGTATGTATGTATGTATGTATGTATGTATGGATGTATGGATGTATGGATGTATGTATGTATGTATGTATGTATGGATGTATGGATGTATGGATGTATGTATGTATGTATGTATGTATGTATGTATGTATGTATGTATGTATGTATGTATGTATGTATGTATGTATATATGTATATATGTATATATGTATGTATGTATGTTTTTTGTAATTTGTTACTCTGGCCCAAACGCTTGGGCCAATTGCAGCCAAACTTAATCAGAATAACTACTGGCCCAAGGTTCATATGTGGTGTACTCTAATTAGGATGAGTGGTTATGTGCGCCGAAAAGTGACCGCCTCCTGATTAATAAACCTGCAACAGGAAACTAAAGATTCATTGTGAAGGGCCTTATCTCAAATTATAACATCAACTTGAGTGATAGCTATATTGCCTCCTGGACATTGATCACTTATAGCAAGAGTTCCATGATGTACTGCAACCTGCGATTGACTTGCATATCCCATCTAAGGTTACCTCAACCAGGTACAACATACCGTGGGTGGATTCAACAATCAGATGCTCAATTCGTAACAAGAAAAGACTTTACAACAGAACTAGCAAGTTTGGCTCTGCTGCTATCTGGGACAAGTTCAAAAGCGTGAGCCGATCCATTGATATAATTTTTTTTTTAAAAAAGCTCATAAAGCGTATGTCCATGATGTCATTGGTGCGAACTTGAAAAGTGAGAACACCAATTTTTGCACACAAGTACTTTAGACATTGACAATCCATAAAATTGATGGAAGCACTTACCAACCCTTTTTTTTTTTTTTTTTTTTGCTTGCTCAGAGCAAGACTAAGAAATCACTATTTATGTATGTGTGTATGTATGTGTGTGTATGTATGTGTGTGTGTATGTGTGTATGTGTGTGTATGTGTGTATGTATAGATGTATGTATGTATGTATGTATGTATGTATGTATGTATGTATGTATGTATGTATGTATGTATGTATGTATGTATGTGTGTGTGTATTGTATGTATGTATGTATGTATGTATGTATGTTTCTTGCAATTTGTTACTCCGGCCCAAACGCTTGGGCCAATTGCAGCCAAACTTAATCAGAAGAACCACTGGCCCAAGGTTCATATGTGGTGTACTCTAATTAGGATGAGTGGTTATGTGGGCCGAAAAGTGACCGCCTCCTGGTTAATAAACCTGCAACAGGAAACTAAAGATTCATTGTGAAGGGCCTTATCTCAAATTATAACATCAACTTGACTGATAGCTATATTGCCTCCTGGACATTGATCACTTATAGCAAGAGTTCCATGATGTACTGCAACCTGCGATTGACTTGCATATCCCATCTAAGGTTAACTCAACCAGGTACAACGTACCGTGGGTGGATTCAACAATCAGATGCTCAATTCGTAAAAAGAAAAGACTTTACAACAGAACTAGCAAGTTTGGCTCTGCTGCTGTCTGGGACAAGTTCAAAAGCGTGAGCCGATCCATTGATATGATTTTTTTTAAAAAAGCTCATAAAGCGTATGTCCATGATGTCATTGGTGCGAACTTGAAAAGTGAGAACACCAAACCATTTTGGAATTGCATTAAAACCTGAAGTCAGGAGTTTTTCGGTATCTCTACTTTGTCTACTGGTAGCAGGGAAAGAGTGTGAATTTTTGCACACAAGTACTTTAGACATTGACAATCCATAAAATTGATGGAAGCACTTACCAACCCCCTCAATGGACCCCATCTTGGGTTTCAAGGTTATACAGGGGACAAATTTTTAAAATGTTCCGATTGTGTTGAAAAGCACACCATGATGTTGGTCTGGTTACAAGGATTCCCAAAAGGTATAGTTTACACTACCTATGGCTCATAGTTTCGGAGTTATGGGGTAAAAAAATGTTTTAAAAAATAGTGAAAAAGTCAATTGTGGTATATACATGGGTCAAAAGTTAAAATTTGCTTTGATTCATGTAATACGTGGTGCAAAGTGTTCCCTAGCTTAAAGGATTGAAATAAGGAATAGTTTGCCTTATCTGTTATGCTTAGTTTTCACGTTATCCAACAAAATAGGTCACAGGTCAATAGAATCCAATAGCTGCCAATTAGCTGTTGACTTTATTGGCCATTTTTGTTAATAACCAAACACTTAAGATAATCAAAACTATTCATATATTTCATTCTATGAGCTGAACCAACAACTTGAACCACGTTTTACAAAAATTGGACCAACTTTTAACTTTTGACCCCTGTACAAACCAAAATTGACTTTTTCACCATTTTTACAGTTTTTACCCCATAATTCCAGAACTATAAGCCATAGGTAGTATAAATTATACCTTTTGTCACATATCTACCATAAGGTTGCTGTTCACATTAATTTCTTTTTTCAATAAATGATGAAATAAACCTTCAAAATTATTGAACTCACAGTAAAACCTCAAATTTTATTTTAATCGCGAACGAAGCCAGCTCAGTCTAAACTGGGCGGTAATAACACATGAAAGAATGGATCTACAGTTCCAAATAAACAAGGGGGAATCTGAAGTGCTTTGTCCGCTGCATACCCGGTGGATTTACTTATCAATAACGCCATTATTTATATGAGTCAATGTGCAGTGTATGACCCTTGATCACTGATACTCAGAAAAGAAATTTATCCATAGATCACTTAAATTCGTACTCGGTTAGAGGAACCACTGACCCAATAGTCATATGAGGTGTACAAAGATTGCCCTCTAAATAACGCCATGTGACATTTGGCCCCATTTACAAACATGGTAGCAGACGACACATGCGTTCCGTGGAACTCTGTATTTTCCATGAAAAGGAGCGCAACAATTATATACTTTACTTCTTTTGACACCAGAAAAGGTGTTTTTGGAAAGGTGCGAAAAATTGAAAGTAGGGTGTCACCCCCACCCCCTTGGGTAGATGATGGTTATGTTATCACTTTATTTCAGGAGTTTACTGGAGCGGTAAAAACCAATGTCGGGATATCCAAAAAAAACTCTCGTATCAAACCATTCGTTAAAAATAATTATCACGAACGGTGATATTCATGTCTACTATTATCTCCATAAAGGACAAAGCTGCTGGGAATTGGTATTTACTTCATGCACTCTGTGCGTTGTGATATTTTGGGTCACATACATTGTATATTTAATTGTCCTTAATTTGTTCGTCTTCTTACGTTCTTCTGATATAAAGGTCAGTTAATTACTCACCAGAGTTGTGGCCTGATCCAGAAAAATTTGATCCGAGCAGACATCTGAATGACGATGGACAGTTAGTCAGGAAACCCCTGATGCTCTTCGGGGCTGGTATGTACATTGACTAGATGCACTACAAATGGGAAATGAAACACGGGATATTTATATTTTTTAAATAATAATTATTCATTTATTTTAATCTTCGTCGAAATAAGGGAAGTGCGTACACATTATATAAACTTGCCCATTTTTAATCCTCGTTAACGCTTAGTAGAAATAATAGATTTTGATAGTGTGTACGGGATCTTGAACACCAAGCAGCAAGTTCAGAAAATCTTAAAGCAGTTGATCGTACATGTCGGAATGTGATTTACAACGTTGTTGTTTTTTTTTTTCTTGTGAACATGAATACGTTATAAAAGATTTTTAACAAGCATTACCAAAATCGAAATTTTCATCACTTAAAAATCCCCGAAATACAGCCATACCTTAAGCATGTTTGCAATTAAAATTACGCTTTGCTATTTCTCAGTTTTGAAAAACTTCATGGCTTAGAAATATTTGTTTCTATCATAAAACTTTTAATAGTATTTATTACCAGATTTTATTTTTACAAAATTATGTTGTCACGCATAATTTTGACAAAAAAGCAATGGTAACTGCATTTTGGGATATCGGAAGTCGATACTTATATTATATTGGATGGCGTGAGGTTGCTAACAGGCAATATCGCCCGAGCCTAGATCAAATATCGGGCGAGTCGAAGACAAACCTGATATTTTCTTTCTGTTATCAACCGAAATTAGCCATTCAATATTATCATTATTATGCTAGAAGAAGCTGACTTGATATTTTTTTAAATGGCTTGGCTTGCATTGGTTTGATGACAAATAATGGCCCAAGATTTTGCCGTAGTATTTGTGCAGTGTTGGGCTGTACGCGCTGGGTTGCAAGCTGATTGTACCATACGGAAGCTTCTGTTGCACCAATGATTATTAATACGAATCAAAAATAATCCTTTTACTTTAACCTCATCACTAAAATGATATTTAAAGAGGGTGGTAACGATAGAGGTAATAGCATTTAATGGCAGCGAAACATCACAACCGACAAACAGGGTTGTCTCAAAAAGAATTACACCCTAAATAGGCGACAATAACTTCAAAAGTAAGTATCACATTGAGAAATTAAAAGAATCTTAAAAACAACAATTAATTTTAACATGGTAATGTAAATATCACTCGGGTGAGTCAGTAGTTTTGAAGAAAGAAGAAAAAGAAATAAAGCGATTAGTAACATATGTCATGGGACACTCCTTAAAAGTTTGCTCACAATAATGCAGATTGATGTTACCTACCGCTCATTACTTGTGTTATATCTGTTCAAGCTGTCTTATTTTCATTCCCCAACGAACCGGCCTTGTTTAATATTTGTGAGTTTCAATGTTATTTTGTCATTTTAATAGAAAAAACAATTACATGTAATATAACAAAATCCAACAAGAAAACAAAACATGGTAAATAACAAGAATTTATCCATTTCTTTTAGAAAACAACACCAATAAAATCTGTAGAAAAAGTGAAATCTGTTAGTTGAACTAAGGGGTGGAACTGCATAGAATGAATTGAGAAATTAATCAAATACTTAACAGGTGGATAAACTGAACAATAACATGAATAAGATTATTCACAATAGTTTTATTCAAATTAGACATCTTATTCCAATAAAGATGGTGCAGTCTACATTTTAAATACTAAAGGCATGATTTGAGTGCAAATTCAAAATTCCCACGTTTTAATCTAAATCGTGTTATATGAAGTAATGGCACGAGACAAGATTGTTGGTCAAAAATTGGTCGCCCATACCAACGGGCCCGTTTGTGGATTTTTCAAAATCTGAAAATGGTCATAACCATTACTTGTCCGGCAGGAATTTAGATTAAGATTCCACAGCATCCTCTTTGCAAGGAAAAACAATCTTGAACAATGTTAAGAAATACCGTGAAACGGGTACAAGTAAAATTTGAAAAGGAGTCGCTGTGGAAGGGGAGAACCGCCCGAAACTTTACCGAACATTGCAGCCATCAGACAGAGTCCTTCGTCTAAATCCAGCAAAGTTGCAGAACGTAACAATGTTCCACACATCCACAGATCCAGCTTTAACAGGATTACCGGCGCTTAGACCATGAATTTCACCCATTTTTATAGAATTCAAGGAGTCATGCTCTCCAGCAGCAGACTACCAACCAGCAAGTAACCGTCGTCAATGGCTCAACACAAGGCCTGTGATGTTTTTAACTGAATTTACAGTTGGGGATTATAACCACTGCATGGGTTCAAAATATCATTTATTCCTCTTATTTTTTTTTAAAGAATAAAAGGAAAAATGAGTCATTGATTATTCTCGCCTGGCTATCTGAATCACTTTTATTACAAAACTTGGAAGAAGCCATTGACATTGTTACAATAATCACATCTTTTTCAAAACTACTGACCGATCGAGTGAGGTTTGAACATTAAAATGTTAAAAATTGTGGTTGTAAGATTCCTTTTACATTTCTCAAATGTGATACTACTTTTGAGTTACAGTCGCCTATAGTTAGGGTGTAATTCTTTCTGAGACACCCTGTATGTTTCTTTGTTTTTGATTGTGAAAGTAATCATGTCCGGCAGGTAATCATGCCCGGGCTCCATAGACACAACGGAATAAAGCGGGAAACTAAGGTCTGAAGATCAACTGAATCGTTGCCCTATTCTTCCACCATTGTTCCCGGACTGTGAGCCCGGAGGACTTATAATCTCCTGCAACACCGGGTTTTACGCCATCCATCTGCTATTGTTCCCAAATTGAACTACGCCCTTCCATGAGTATGTCATGTGTTAAAACGGCTAATGAAAGTAGATAAAATGATGACATTATACTTAACACAGCACACCTATCACATCATTATTTGGAATCCATAATTATGAATATTGTGTATCTTTTTGTTTCGGTCGACGCGCTTTATCGTGAGCTTTGGCTAAATGGACTGTTTTCCTCTTCCTTTTCATGTCTGCCATCGCTTAAATTTGAAATACCATAGGATCGAAAAACCTTCACTTGATGGCGATACTCATGATTTGACGAGGAACCCAACCTTTTGGGTAGGTTTACTCAGTATCCCTAACTACACTATCATATTTGTCATTTTGTCTCCCATTTACCTGGTAACTGTAATTTTAATTAATAACGCCCATGAAAATTAATTGAAATCTCTGAAGCTGCCTTTAAAATGTGCTTCTAGAAAAAAAAATACTTTTACCTGCACAGCCGGGCTAATTAAGGTGGAAATATTCCAACTACACTAAATCCAACCAGAACCAAAATCGCAATATCGAGAAAAAATTAGCAATAGCGATCAAAAACGACTGGACCGAGAGAATATCGTACGTTCGTTGTACTCTGGCCCAAAACTACGAACACGTTTAAAGTCGCGTTCAATCACCTCAGAGAATCCCCATACATAGCTCTATTCCGAGGCAACCTATAACCTCTCCGCCAGTCGCATTCAACGTACTATGTATCATACATTGATGTGTGGCCCGTGGGGGGCAAGGCAGTTTTTAAAGGGCAAATAAAAAATTGCCTTCAAATTGCAAGGGCATTAAGGCAATTCAGCAATTGTAAAAGGGCATCAAGGCAATTTGTCAACATGGGAAGGGCATCAAGGCATTTTTTTCAGTTTCTTGAAGTCCATAAGCCAGTCTGCCTGAATGGAAGGCACTTGAAGCTAAGTGGACTGTTGGATCCAAACCTGAACAAAGCTCTATATCGGGCAGTTGGGTGGTCACCTAGGAGCTTATCAGAGGCAAGGATCTAACTATTATTAGCCTTTCAGTATTTTACTTAAGAGGAGACAAGAAATATAAAAATTATTGAGAGTAAAATCATATAAGTTTGCATTTTCTGTAAGTTCCATGATAGTGATGCATTTTGATGACTTCAGGAGACTATCATCCAACTTTTTCATTAACTAGTCATTTACTGCTTCAACTGCAGTATGAGAAAACACAATAAATTTATGATGTACAAACTTAAAATAGCCTCAAATTTGAATTCAGAGAGAGAGTTAAATATAAAAAGTGTAGAAATATATTACTGTTGATGATTACCTTTTCCCCGCTTGTGTTGTTGTATAATACTGCCGCGATTACGAATCACAAAACAGTCTCTTACACAATAATAAACTGGCACTTGATGACATACTTAACAGTGCTATCAATGGAAACAACATAAAATCAAATGCTGGTATCAGTGAAAGTTGTCGGGAATAAAAGTCGGGTTTTTAATCACTTGATGTTGATTCCGATTTGTAAAGTTTCTTGCCAATTTCAAGGAAAAAATATCATTCAAAAGGTGGGGTTATTATGTATAAAATTTCAAAATTTGGTCAAATATCTAAGGACTTTCCTGGCGAATTATTTTTTTTCAATCTATTTTCTGTATTTTTTAAAAGTCGCTCGAGATATTCTGAACCGTACTCATCAGTTTTTTTTTTCATTTATGGGACTAAAAAAACGGACAAAATACGGCGAAATCGTACTAGTGCCTGGTGCATGGTGCTGCAATACAGAAGAGGGATCTACAAAAAATAATGGCAGCGCCCATAGCACCACTAGCGTGTGTAGATTCCCAGGGCGTTTGGGCCATTTAACTGCTTAATCTGCATTAAAACAATGGGGATGTCATTAAAAGATGTTACGTTTTCGGATGATATCATGACTGAATTCAAAGTCGGGAAAAAATGATTAGGAGGACTTATGCAGCAAGAATTGCATTTTTGCGGAGGCGCAAAATTCGACGGTCATCAGTCTTTGAAAACATAATACTCATTTCCTGATGGATTTTGGTTTTTTTATTGATATTTTTTTCATTTTTTGAAAATAAAAAATAAATCGTGGCGGCCTCAAAAAAAGGAAGCGGCCGGGGACGAGAAACATGTTTTTTCTTTTACTTCGCCTTACAATTGAAAAACAAATCTCGCTTTATTTGGTGTTATTATGTGGGTACTTTCTGTTTGAGCAATATGATTGTCAGTATAAATATATTTATGTATGACGATTAAAAAAAATCTTAATTTGGTGTTATTATGTGGTTACTGTATAAGCAATGTGATTAACACTTATGTGTATAAGGTCTTTTGCACTCCCGTTGTGCATAAGGGGTCCAAGTGGACCCCTCGAAAACTACATAATGTGATTATTTTCTGTATGAGCAATGTAATTTTCAGCATTAAATATAATGATATATTGCAATAAAAAATCTCTCTTTATTTGGTGTATTTATGCGGTTACTTTCGGTATGAGCAATGTAATTTTCAGTATAAATCTTGTACTGCAATAAAAAATATTTCTTTATTTGGTGCTATTATGTGGTCGCTTTGAAGAGAAGATCCCGTGTGTATCCCACGAGCCAATGCGATTGGCAGATCACCGACTTTCAAGAATGCGATATCACCTGATATCACGTGATCATTGCTAGGGAGAAAATCTTCCGGGTATCGATCTCTGGCTGATTTCAAAGGACTAACCCAATTTTCATCTGGGGACTATGATTTATTTTGTGAGTCTTTAGTTGAAAACAGAGCAAAATAGCAGAGAATGTTTAAATGAATTAAGAGACCATCTTCAAATCACTAAGGACTCACATTTACTGTACTTATCAGGCGCTCAAATGTGTTACTCCGGGGACACAATGTATTTGAATGGGCCCGAATGCGACACACAATGACGGATTGATTTTCGAGATTTTCTCTTGTCGCTTTCTGTATGAGGAATGTGATCTTCAGTATTGAATATGTCAAATACTGAATTAAAAGGAAATCTCGATTTGGTGATATTGTCTGTTTTTTTTCTATGAGCAATATTGAAAACGTTGGGAGGTTGGCCTAAATGAATCTGGTTAAAACTGATTTTCATTTTTTTTTCATTTAAAGGTGCAATAAGAGATTTCACATATTAGGTGTCCCTAAAAAATTGAAAGCCTTGATTTTTGCATTGATGATTTACCTCAAAATATCCCCATCTAAAAGGATTAAGCTGAGAAATATTTAATAATCAAATCTGATTGGAAGATTTGTCGGATACCCATCGGATGTTTGGATGGGATCAATAATCCATCGGGCCCAGATTCCCGGTAACCAAGGCCTAGCTTGGTTGGTCCCAATTGATTTCTTTAGAATGGGCACGAACACGCGTATTTTCGCTGATTATCAATAATAAAAACGAGCGAGTTGAAGAACGCTGGTTTCGCACCTACCGAGGGTTAAAGTGCCATAATTAATACAAAATTAAACTGTGCACCACTACTGTGTTAAAACGGTCACACTCGTCATAGCAGCTACGAACATAACGTCAAATCTGCAAAAACCATCGTGCCTAATCTTTGCGACGGTAAATTTCTCTGAACAAACCACATGTCTAACGATCTTGGATGTCTAAGGCTCTTTTTATAACAGGGTCACCTGGCGAAGCCAACTAGAAAGTGCATTTGTCCATGCCTGTAAGGATTTACGTATAGTGGGCTTGGGCGGTAACGTTAAGCGTTTGCCAGTAAAGCTCGTTGCATCGAGATTTAAGTCAGCTATTTTAAATACGCAATGGTTGGCCCTTAACACGTGGCAGTTTTATTTAATAGAGTTCATGCAAGCCCTAAATAAATAAACACCCTTGCAAGAATCAAGATTTTGAATATGCCCTACGCTTCGGTCGATGCATTTCTTGCTAAGATCTTGATAATATTCAACCATCGACTTGTTGGATGAGTAATCGCATTATACCTGTTCCCTTTGGGACACCCTTCCAAAAATGGAAACGAGACAACTATTGACTTGTGGAATATATCGGGTAAAGATCTTCAAATAAATAATTGAGGGTTTTCCCCTTTATTCCCCTTGTGTATTGAATTAGGCAAACCAACTATGAAAGCAGCCCGTCATAAATCTTTCAAGATTCAGATAATTATCCACGTTGCGTTTACTGGCGAATATGCAAAAACAACTCGACATAATGAGAGAGACTTTTTTAATGTCATTGTTGTCTCTTTACATTTTACGAAAGTCCTTTTTCAGGGCATCCATCTTTCGGTCTCGGCCGTACATGGCATTTTTAACATTTTGAACGCTGCCCTAGCCCTGGTCCAGTTCCGCATAGTCGATTGGCATGTGCTGTTAAGTTTTATTCTGATACCTCTTTTGCAGGCATTTGCCAGAAATGTAAAATATAATAAAAGCTATTGTTTTAAATAGTTGGATTCATTGTACCCGGCATAAATAGTTCCCCAACATCCTTAGGCTATTAAAGCATATAATCGTATTTATTTTGCATTGTAATATGACAAGTCCAGCACTGTTACCGTCATTGCATTGCCTATCCGGATAGATTGGCAAGTATTGCATATCTATTTTAGCAATGATTAGCTGAGACCGATTGAATTAACATTTGTGCCGCGTTGAAAGTTTTACGTGAACACAATTGGGTTCATTTTTATCATCAAGAAATACAGGATGGAAATCGAATCACTGAACACGAAAGTAACCCAGGTCATGAGTACTTATATAAGAGAATTAGCGCACAATCAACCAGAGTGAGACCTATGGGGATTGGAATAGTGAGACAGAATAGGAACGCATAGTTAGAGAGAAGTATGGGAAGTGCGTTAGATTCGATGTAAAGGCGAAGCTCCGATTCCTGCAGATATTTTGAAACTAGGCGGAGAAGAAAACATCATGTCCTTCAACCTCTTCAATACAATCGTGGAATAACGAAAACGAAAAAGCAAACAACCCAATGATCATATACGTATAAAAAGGTATAAATGACATCAAACATTCCCGCCAATTAGCTGGCTACCTTATCTGTATTTGCCAGAGTCACACTAGCAAGGGACAGAGAAAAAACTTAATTTTCACCAAGAGAACACGCGTGTTTCCGATCAGGTCCTCCGAACACAGATCAACTCGATACGCTTTGAGACCAGGTATTGATAAACGTAAAGGAATATCATTTTAAACCTCTTTCTGGGATTCATCGACTATGAAAAGCTTTTGACAGCTGGCCATCGTTCAAGAAGACCAATTAACTAACCGAAACTACAATATTACTGGTAAGAGCATCTCCGAAGACCCAGTTCAAGAATCCACCTGAAAAGTAGATAAGACCAATAGCTTGAGAATCATGAAAGTTGTGAGGCAGGGTGATCCACTCTCTCCTAAGCTAATTCATAGTCACCTTGGGAAATTTATTCATTAGTCTGAACTGGGAATCTAAGGAGAATCACATTGGATGGTGAAACACCTGACCCATTAAACCTAACTGAGATATACAATTTCAAGCCACCACCTCAAGAGCTATGAGACATCTGGGAGAACTTATTGCAAGGTATAGGGTGACCCTAAAAACTTACCCCAAATGAAAGTGGTATTTTTTTTCACTTTTGTATTATAATATCTTTGGATTTATTTATCATCAGAATGGGTCATTTGACCATCTTACCTGACAAGTTATTCATTTTGTTTGAGTGTTTTTCCCAGCTATGTCCAACGAACAAATTCAGTCGCAAACAAACTTGTCCCTGGGTTTCTTTGATGAATGATGAGTACTGTAACTCAATTGTTTTTTGGGCAACCTCTTTCCAAATCTGACTTCATGCATGCATTGTGCTAAATACCATGTTTCTGTCCTTGTGTCAGGCAGACTTTTTCAAATCTAAATCATATGTAGCGTGCAGTTGTGCGTAAGCCAGATATCTTTCTTGAACGAGAACTTTAAACTTCTCATAGTAATGCACCTCATGTTATGCCACAACAACGTCCTTCGCGGTTAGATCTACTGCCAACTTGCAGCTATTTAGACTGTGCTACGACAATGGACAACAGTTCCTTGTGGTGAGAGTAACCACCAAGCCTGCACTGTTTTAAAAATTTCCGTAAAGTTTACGGCAATTTCTGGCAGCAGTTTTCCCAGACATTTTTAAGGGTAAATTTACAGAAATTTCCTGTCACTTAACGGAACTTTGACGTAATTTTACAGAAATTTGTCTCATATTACGAATTTTTCCGTATTTAATAAATACGGAACAAAAAAAAGTCCGGAAATATTGCTTGCCCAGAAATTTTTGAAATATTTCCGTAAATATTTAGCATTATTTTATTTTTTTTGTTTTGTAATTGTTATAAGTTTATTCAAACGATTTCCGTAAAGTTACGGAAAATCTGTTTTCTTAATTTACGGAAATTTTTTAACATGTGTTTTTATCTAACATGAGAAAACTGTTTGATGCAGAGGGAACTTTGGAAAATGTCAACAAAAGACGGCGGACGGCCTAGGAGCGTCATAACACCTGCGAACATTCAACTGTAAGACAGGAGCCTGCGCAACACCCACGTGCAAGCCAATAGGAGAAACCGGGGTCGCAAATGTCACCAGATCGTCATTTGCAAGCGCATCGTTAGTGATGAAATCTACTGGCATTCATACAAAATTGTGAGAGGCCAACATTTGGATGCAGGTAATCAACAGACCGCCGCGGCGCTTCTTAAGAGAACTTATTGTTGTTGAGCAACCAATTTTCCAATGACTTGGCTCAGGGAACTCTCAAAATGTGAGAGAGAATGCACCAAAAGGGAACCCTCCCATGATTTTGCCTACGACAGACCTAAGGATCGCAGGAAAGTTGAAGTTTTAGCCGATTACAGGTACAATAACCTAATTGGGGCCTCATTTTTATTGATACAATTTTGAATGTGCCTTTATCGCAATATCCATAATCAATAATTTGGAACAAGAGAGTTGTGACGCATTTTACAGCAGCAAAGAAAATAGAGGTCATCGTCTTGCCTGGTTTCTACACGTACGTTGCACCAGACAAACCAAGGATCGGCAGGAAAGTTTAGGTGTTAGGCGCTGTACAGGTAACAATAACTTAATTGGGCCCATTTTTTATTGATGGAAATTTGAATTGGTGCCGCTCTCTCCCCAATAATCATTAATCAACATTTTGGAACCAAGTTGCCGGCGCATTTTACATCGGCAAAGAAATGGAGCCATTCCTCGTGCCCTGGTTTCTTCAAGACGGTGCGCCAGCACACAGGTCTGTAATGTTAAAATGGGATTAGGGCATCCGGTGGAATGGGCCCCTCGGTCACCGGATCTAACTTCGCTATTTTTGGCTATGGGTGATGTAAAAGCTAGAGTTTACAATGAGGGTTCCGCCAAACACATTACCAGAACTACGACGACGGATAAACGATGCATTTACCGCAATTATGAGAACGCGTGTGACATCAAGAGCTGTTCAACACATGCACTCCAGGGCTACCAAGTGCATCGCAAATCAGGGAGGACATGTGGAAGATGTCCGTTAAGATAAATTACTTTTGATGTTGCAATTGTGCTCAACCATGCCTAAGAAAAATGATGCTCCGTGGACAAGTCTGTTTTGCTGACTTATTGTTCAATGGAACATATCTCGAGAACCACTCAACCAAAATGAACAAAAAATCGGATAAGATCCTCTATTACCCATTCGTTATGATAAAATAAAATCCACAGATATCAAATTACAGAAAGTGGAAAAATATCACTTTCATTTTGGGTAAAGTTTTTACTGGGTCATGTACAAAAACATGCAGGAAATAAAGGTGGCGATGGGCAGGTCATTTAGATTTAGTAGAACAACATGGCAACAGATTCATTACCAAAAAAACACCAACTGAATCCTTAGATTATGTGCTAGAAGCGAGGTAGACAGAACAAAAGGAGAAGGGCAGATGAACTAATAAGGAATATGAAGGAATCATTTGAAAAAATGATAGCCAACAGATGACTGATGAAGAAAGCCGTCCTCCAGCAGTGGAGCGAATAGGATAAACACAACAACAACAAATACTGTATACATATGCATGAATGCACGGGCGCCGTGTGAATGTAGGCGTGTGTGTGGATATGTCCCTCCCATCTTTTGGGGGAGGTTGCGCACCTGTAATTTAATATCATTTGTTTGTGCCAACTGTTTTTATTTTTATATTAATTTGTTTTATAGTAATTTTTAATTGAATTTTATACCAATTTGTTTTGGAATAAATTGGTTTTATACCAAGTTCTTCTTTCTACTTATTTGTTTTAATATTATCAGTTTGCTTTTATACCAACTTTTTGTAATATATAATTAAACAAATAGACGATTTGCACGATCCCCATAAAGTGCATCTCGTTTTGTGCCCATTTTAATCCGTTCGGGGAAATTGTACCAGCCTCAGGTCAGCTAAAAACATACGGTGCGGTGCGGAATATCAATACCATGAAAAACTTAATTGTGGACGTTGCACTCCGGGGGGGGGGGGGGGGGCACTGGATTCAAAGGTGGATATGATGGCGTGACCGAATGAGGAAACGAGTAAAAAGGGTTCTCTTTTTCCAAGAAGGCGCGATATCAATGTACGCGCGTACCTTGATTAGGGTTTCATAAAGAGCAAAATAGGAAAAACTAAAAAATTAAAAAAAAAAAAAGTATATTGTGATTGTGATTTGTAATTTGGAAGTAAAGCAACAGAGCAAAACCAGTAATAGGTATATTATCAACCAATCATTCTTTACTTGTTTATGATCGAAATTCCCCTTTGTTGTCGTAAATTTCAACATCAGTGCCTCGGTTGTTTTTGTGTTTCCCTATATATTCTCTACATTTCTGTAAATTAACTTCACTGAAAAGGACTTTGTATTCTATTTTAGGCATTGTCCTGGCGACGCGAACGAAACAGAATTTTTGTAACAGAACTCTGGTAACACGTTCTGGGATGGAAATTGGCACAAACGATAAGGTGCTTATGGGATCGTGCAAATCGTCTATTCTCCTATGCCAGCTTATTTTAATCCCATACCACATCCGAACCATACTCCATTGTACTGCTCATCAACTGTTCTAACCCGCCGATATTTTGGGGTCTTCCATAAATAGGTCAAGTTGCACGGGTGTTTACCGCCATGGAGATGACTTAATAACTAGTTTGTTAAGCGTCACCTGAATTGAACTGGTGGAACGACATATTTAAAGGCGAGAACAGAATATTCTCAACTTTTTAGGATTCGATACTTGATTGCCGGTCAGGCATGTAACAAGGTCACTACCCGTGGCCACGGGGAGAAACAGACAGGCAATTCTCTCTCTTTGACGCACGCCATCACACACACTCTCTTTCTCTCTAATCGTAATGCGCAGTGCGTCTTTTTTCCGCTTAAAAAACACTATCTGTGATTTAACATAAAGAGCCCTCAACTCTTTGAAAATTGCATGAATAGCTTAAAAAAGAAAAACCTAAAAAACAAAGTAAAATTAAAAAAAAAACTCTGATTTTTGATTATTCACAAATCACTCTTATAATGCCTTTAAGGAAGTGCCACTTTACACTTTGGTTTGCATCAATCAAGCATTTTTTTTCTGTTTCCAGTGCAATACATTTTCCGATTTTATTGACCTGCTATGATTTGCAATAGAAGCACACAAAATGTTCTTCCTGTAAATTATGCAAATGCACTTCCGTTGGTCTTGCAAATCCAGCCGACGAGCTACACTTTTACGCCTGTATGAACTTTACAAATTTCCCCCTGGTTAATTTACTCCCTTCCCTATCTCAAAATGTAAAGCACGGTCTGCAGAAATTAGCATCATCAATAATTGGAATCAAAGCACTGATCAATATTGCCAAGAACCACCAAAAGATTTTTGTGCAGATCTGGTGCAAGTCAGGCAGAAAGAGAGAGAGAGAGGTCGAGAGAAGGAGTTTAATCTCGTTTTCTTATTTTTTTTTAATGACTTACTACACATCTTCACATATTTTAAAAATTCACACTTGTAATGTATTACAACAGCCCGCATAATCCTAAGCCCTATCTGGGTTGTCCATTACTGTCCTAGCATATCATATCATTTGCCTCACCAGTTTTTCTTAGTACAGTCTGCAATTGAATACTTTTGTAATAGTTATATTATACTGTTTATACATTTCTGTAAACGTTCGCTACTTTTTTTGCTGAATAACTAATTGATTGAAATTGAAATTGAAATTATGGCGCTCTCTTTAAAAAATCACCAAAAACTCACTTCGCAAAATGTCACTAACGTTGGTCTGCCATTCAGCGACGATATAATATTTCAATCTGTTCGTAAGACTAATTACAATTATAATATTTGACGTTTGTACATGTAATATGTAGGTGGTTTTTGTGCTTTGAAAAGCAATGAATTATGTGACATGCCGAATAGGCCTACTTGGATGCTAGCCGCTAGTATTATGGGTAATGCCAGGACCCCCCCCCCCCCCGGCCCGGAATTCCCCTAGAACCCGAAACTTTCTACCCATTTTTGGTTTTTTTTGGGTTTGCCTTTTTACAATGCATTTGCGTGCTGATCGTCCTATATTGGACTTCTGGATTTGGCGAGTGGAATACCTTGGCGTACACGGCTTTCTTAAATTTAAAGGACCCGAAACAGACTATAGGGTGTCGGCATTTCACTGAACATCGCTCACAGAACTTCACAGAGAGGTTTCGTAATCGCTAGAACCCCGTGGTCCCTTGCACTATGGCCTAATTGCTAGCTATTGTCTAATAGGGGAGTTTCCGTACTGGGCCCATCTGACATACTTTTTTCTGCACACTTAGAAGGTTCGAAACCGTTACGAATAAATCCTGTCTTTCGTCCTCATAGGCCTACTTTTCGTTGTGATGACCACAAGTACAATATATTGCTGTCCTGTCCCATGAGTTTGTATAGCTTGCTGTCTGTAATTCCCTTGAACGTCGTGGTTTAGGGGTGCCTCATACTATTGTAGCATATTCCATACACTTCCTACAATTACACTGTGATGTTGACCTATCTTTAATGGTTTGTTGAGCTTTAAATATACTTCTAATATATTCATAACGTCCCTGTAGAGGAAATCTGACGTACGACCACCGAAAAAAGGTGCGGTAGCGTTATCTTTCTGCAATCTTGACATTTCCCCCTAACTCAAGTCAGGGTCGTTCCGGCTTTTGTTTCACAAGTACATTTCAAATGATGCCAGATAAGGACAGCTATGGATAAAGCCTCTTGAAATGTTTTCTGAAGAATCTATTGCAATAACCGTTGTTTTTCAGAATACTTTGTTTAGAGCTGACAACATGGATACTCTCTACTTGTAATCTCTGTCCTGCTCATCTTGGTTTTTCTGTTATTCGTACAACATATGGCACAACGATGTCTGTTCGCACTCTCCACCAGGTCCCATATGGCTCCCCATTGGTAGGAATTGAATTGTCACATCAACCTCCATTCCAAATTGGACTGTGGGATCTTCTTTCAAAACATTTCCAATCCATTACATTTCCCGTCCTTTATACCGTTTTGCTAGTTCCGATATTTATGTATTTTTTTCATTCACGTCACATGGGTACCGAACCTGGTGTCACACACATTGCTCTTTCCCGGGTGTTCCACTGATTGTACATTCACGAAACCTCGCAGTATTGGCTTAATGATCCATGACATGCATTCTCTGTGTTACGTCATATTATCACGGTTCCTCGATTTTTGCTGGTTGAGGATTCTTTCGCAGTTCTACATTGGCGTTTTGTAATCGCAAGATTAGCGGTGCCCGGCGGCAACCTATATTCCTTTTAAATATTGTTGAGTGTCCCGTTAACAGTTTTTTAGTGTTTCCTGTATGAGCAATGTGATTTTTTGTGGGCCACCAGCATAGCAGGCAGGACCACTTATAGTCCGTTTTCGTTTGTATGAAGTGTTGATGTATGTCATGTATTTATCACTAAAATTAATTTTTTTTTAAATTGACCCTCAATAATTGCAATTGTAAGTTCAATGGAACCAAACTTGTTCATAGGTTCAACATGAGATTCCCTCATTTGTTTGAATGAGGTCAAGTATGTTTAAGTTAAAGGTCATGGAGTTTAGTTGTAGATAGGTTAGTCCACCCACACTTATTTCTTTGAATATAGCGGCTCGAAAGCCGAGAACCGCGAATTCTAGTTAGTATTGAAGCTGATAATCTTCACGAAAAACTCTTCCAAC
Source organism: Ophioderma brevispina (assembly GCA_023653785.1). Classification (NCBI taxonomy): domain Eukaryota; kingdom Metazoa; phylum Echinodermata; class Ophiuroidea; order Amphilepidida; family Ophiodermatidae; genus Ophioderma; species Ophioderma brevispina. Next base: position 10,428 of record JAMKCH010029750.1, on the reverse strand, counting down.
AGCCATCGAACCAAAAGTCACATTTGAGAAATCGGCGATTGAAGTGAATTATGAAACTTGCCTAATAAAAATTTGGAACATTTTTAAAAAAAATGATGTATTGTACACGACATAAGCCGAAGCATCAGCAAGTCAAAAAAAAGATAATAACACCCGCTACCAGCGTTCCTGCTAAAGCATTTGGAACCGCGGTATAGGGTGACGGTGGTACGTATGAGCCCCTCATCCCAAGTAAAATCCTGGCAAAAGGCGTTATCCCAAACGCCTTAAGGAAGATCCTACCTACTTGTAGATACCCATACCGCAGTTTTACCGGCGCAACAGAGTAACTTGAATAAACCCAAGAACACACCTCTTTGAGACGGGCCCTTGACTCCAGCACGAACTCTGAACCAGAGATCAAGCAAAGCCTTTCAAAGACGCAAGCAACGCCCCATGAAACCAAACGCACCAGAAAAAGACAGAGGACACCCACGACCGTTACCAGGAGACCATACACCAAGAAAACTGGAAAGACATCCAGAAACACCCACCACGTGCTTGGGAATAAGAACAGCAAAAACCAACCTGAGCAACCACAAGCACATGAACCAAACTTTTTAACAGAGTCTGGACGAAATCAGAACCCAGCTTCTGAAAACTTTTGGACGCATTTCTTTAATTTGTTTTGAAACCAATTCCAGGAAAATAAAACTGTTCTTCAAAGTTTTTCCAAAAGTGTGAAAGTTTGTTTGCTGCTCTTGTAAAAGTTTTCAGAAGTTTGATTTTCGAAATTGAGAAGTTTAACTTTAAGATCGAGCATTGTCTTGAAATTTTGGAAAGTTAAAAGTTTTGGACTTTCAAGTTAATACAACATGCTTGAAAAAAGTGATCGCAGGCACTTCCAATACAAAAGTGACTTTTGCTGAAAATGATCATAAAGATTATCAAAACGTGTTCTTGCCACTTGACTGAAAAGAAACAGATCACCAGTTTATTCCTGTTAAAATTTAATCGGAAAGTGGATAAAGTTTTGTTTTTGAAAAGCAAAAGCCCAAAATAATCAACTATGGACTGAACAATCACATGGTAACTGTCGTGAACTCAATAACTATATTTTGCTATTTGTAGTTACGGACTATAAATAAGCGGCTGTGATTTTTTTAAATTTCTTTTATTCAGATATAAAACCATCCTGTCAAAAAAAGGGGGATTTGTGGTACTAATTATTTGATGGACAAGATTTAGAGCACACGCACACAGCCCTTCGCCCAATTATCTAATCGATAGCTCGATCAATAAATCTTGCTGATCAGAAACGCTTGTACCACGCGTGTTATTATTAAAAAGGTCATTTTTAGATTTACCAGACAACATGGCAACAGATGACACCAAATCTAAACAAATGGATCCCTAGATCATGTGCCTGAAAAAGACAGAAAATGATATGCGCAATGACTCAAGAACATTCAGGAATCATTTGACAAAAGGATCCAAAAGATGATGATGAGAGGCTTCCCTCCAGCAGTGGAGCACATAAGATAAATCAACAACAACAAATACTGTATACATCTACTAATGCTGTTTTAAGGGAGGTTACGTACCACCTGTCTTTATAAATGGGTTTTTTTTTGCGTCACTGGTTTTTATACTTATTTGTTTTAATATCAATTTTTTAATATAATTTTCAATATATACAATTTATTTGGATCAATTTGTTTTATACGCTTTCTTCTCTCTACTTCTTTGTTTAAATATTATCAGTTTGCTTTTATACCAACCTTTTCATATATAATTTGTTTTAAAACAACAAATTGTTCTATAACCAGCTTCTTTTATTTCCCTTAACAAACAACCAGACCATACGTTCCAATTGTACTGATCACCACTTGTTCTACTATCTAACCGACTGATATGGGTGGTCAACTGTAATAAGTCCTGTGTGTTTACCGCAATGGAGATGACTTAATTAACTCCTCGATGTTAAGTGTCACATATGAATGTGAACTGTGGAACTGACATGTAAACGAGAGGAAAGAAAATAATTCTTCACAGTTGTAGATCGCTACATGACTAACCGTCAGCGCATTAACAAATAAACTCGTGACCACTGGGAGAAACAAACAGGAATCCGTTCTCTCTCTCCCTCTCCTCTCTCTCTCGCATCCTCTTACATATGACTGCACAGATGGGAAAATAGTTCATATGTCCCCTCTAAAGTTGTAGCAGGAAACAATTCTTTTTTTTATTTCTGCCCTTACAACAACATACCCTAAGGCCAAAAAAAAAGATTTGTTACATGTGATTTTCGAAGAGGGAACTCTTGCCCACAAGATCGCACAAAAATGTTTTGGTGGTTTCGTTGGCACGATTGATCCCCCATACACTTCCGTTTCGTACTCGCGTGGTAGCCTGTACGGCAGTTACACCATGTCTACCGCGGCCGCTACTGCACACTGGGCTAATAAGCGATTTCGATAATTCGGGCCTGCGGCGCTACAATAAGCAAGCAGTGTTCATATCCCGATTTACCTCGGGTCCCATCCAGCCCAGAATCCTTGAATTGTTGTGCTGAATGGGTCACGGTGGTCATCGGGATATGAAAGCAATAGTGCCTGAATTATCGACTCACGTATTGCGCGCCATAGCTGCAGACAGTGCTTAAAGTACCGTATTAGTATACAGGGATGTTGGCTACTCTGCTTTACCTACCCCAATGGCTATCCTGTAGGTTTGCCCTTAGTGGAGATAAGGTGGATGTGGTTCTAGAACAGTACCCGGAGTAACACGCACACCACGTAGCTACCGCTGTTACTTACACGCCATTTTTGAGAGTGGATGAAAAGTTCATGAAATGAGGCGCTATACCGTGTTCTCTTGTTTCATATTTTTGATTTTTTTTTAAGGAAATCAGTACAAATCAAATCGGCATCAGTCAAAATCCTCATAACCCCGCACATTCAATAAAAAATGCAATTATGCCAAAATCTAAAAAAAGAACAAATTCGGCATGAGAATACCCGCGCGCTATAGAGCCGGTGTAACCACTTAGCCACTCCACGACGGGGAGACAGCCGCTAATATATCCGTCTAGGCGGCAAAAAATAGCACGAATCCTGGCGGTCGAGTGTACGTCTAGTGGTACTGTATGTTTTCGTCCACCCTCCTACCTTCCTTCAGGACCGGACGCGTAAGCGTTTGCCTATACTTTGGCTGTGATCAGTTTGGTGGTTATGACATATCAAAAGGACATGTTTATCTGCAATGCTGTTCTTTCACCGTTTCACAGTCAACATCCGTTAATGAAATCGCACTTAATGATTTGACTTTCCTTGTCAAATTTAAAGGCCTCTTGGCACATTTTTTGAAGGCGCCCCCATTTTCAAAATTTGATCTTTTTTGCACGTTTACGTTGGTATCGTCTAGGAAACTATCTGCCCACGAGAAGGCTAACAATACTATTTATCATAATAAGCAAATAGCGATTTTGTATTAAATTGGGATCCCCAGTATGGACTTAACGGCAGAGCTGGAAACGCTACGTTTAGCATCCGTCCATATGACTAGTGCCACCCCCGAGAAAATAACCCTAACTTGACTGCCTGACCGAAAAAACTAATTGATGAGCGTAGACCGTACCATGGCGCTATTATTTCCCGCTTTTCACATTGGAAGGCCGTTTCAAGAAGCGTTGAATTATTATCGGTGGATCCCCGATAATAATTATTTTAATTACAAAATTCCTTCGTTTGGTAACAACACATCCTTTCGAGCTTAACCAGTCACAGATAGGTTTACTAGCCTTTACCAATGCAACCGTTTAAAAATCTCAATTTTTAAAAATTGGTGCGCTCTTTTCAAAAAACTGTGCTAATATTGCTTTAATTCTGATAGTCAGGTGATGTGTTGTAATCAATTGTTTTTGGTGACTGCTTTCAATGTGAAGAGGGAAACTGTCCCTAGAAAAATCGGACCATTAGCCGGTCACTTTCGTACGAACGGCTTCAAAACTCACCCTACGTGAGGCTTGCGGTTCATGCGGATGTAACCGTGTTGTTGGAACAATGGAAACCTGATCGAACACGGAAAGAACCGGGTGGAACCGTGTAGAAGTAATTAATCGTCCGCGTACTCATAGTCGGGAACATTGTGAACATAGGGAACTGATTCAGTGACTCTTTACCAACTATTTCATCACGCTTATTTCCCGTTATCGTCTATGGAGCCCGGCTGTGGCTCCCGCCGGACCTATATCTGCTTTCACCCGGCCAGCATCCGGTGGAATGAGTTTTGAATCCCCCCTTACCTTTAAGTGACTTATTTTTGTACAAACGTGATACTCACTTCGAACACATCTCAATATATCTAATTATCATGCATTTGGAGCACTTTTAGCTGGGTTTTGCACAGTTAATGACACACCACTGTCATTTCTTCTTTTCTATATTATTTTTGGTACAATTTAGTAGGGTTCTTTTGTAATGACGAAAAACACTCGCAGTTTGTATAGTCTGTAAGGTGATCCACTTTTTTTCGTAAAAAGTTTTTTTCAACTTAATCGGGGTCCCCTATCCTGATAACCGTTTAAACATGTAAACGTCGATTTTTCGTAAATTGTTACCACATCCAAAACCACTTGGGGCCATCGCAGGGCTGTTGGAAAGGCCACTCTTTTTCCACCGCATGTTTGATGGACAAGCACCAGATCCCCTCAGCCCACTGCTACCTGAGCTGCTCTCAGTTCACACCCTCTCCTTAAGCCTCATTCAATCTCATTCAGAATCTCACGACCTGCTGTGAAAATACAGGTCCAACCTGCCTCCAAAGAATAATTTTTCTCCCATCCTCTGTAGGCTTATGGAACGCCCTTCCTGCTCGTGTAGGATCAAATCAGGACTTGCAGAGCATCAAAAGGATCTGCTGATGGTGGCACCAATCAGTCACGTTACGCTATGAATATTGCTAATTTGCTGTTAAAGGGGGATGACCGATTAATACTACAAATTTTCATTCTGCAAATGGCCGTCACCCCCACAAAACACCATCTGTAACGTTTTGCGGGAAGAAGGTTTGCAGAGTTGGTCTATAGTTTTGCAAAGGTGCTGAATCACGAATTTTTGGGTCCAACCTCTGGAAATTGGGGAACTTTGTAAAATAGGGGTAAAAATTAGTACATGGGTAATTTGAAATCAAGTATTTGTCTCCTTATAAGGAATTAAAAATGTATAGTTATCATAGGTTTTGCTGACCTTTAGTTAACAGGTACAGCCTATTAAGTTTCCATGTCATCCTGGGGGAAAACTTTACCAGTCGCTCCGATTTTGTTTGCAAAGGGTTTGTCTTCAGAAATTGTCCATTATTGCGGTACAATAAAAAAATTCAACGCGTATAATGGATCAACGTAGGTAAAAAATGGGTGTCAGTTATTTTTACTTGACTAATCGTTAGTATGAACAGATTTTTCCCCCGTGACAGCCAGTTCGTCCCGCATGGAAGTCACTAAGTCACCACAACCTTTTGTTAGCCTACCCTTTCGTTGGTATTTGAAGTGCATTCGAAATACCATATTGTGATCACAATTCGATCTCTAATGAATACCGAATGTTTAACATGGAATCTGACGGCCATCACGCAATAATGTGTAAAGTAATCCGCGATCTAGGCCTGTTAAATAATCCCCGACAAGTGGGTCCACATGACCCCCCCGCCCCCAATACAGCACGGGGTGCACACTACCAATAATACACATAGTCTTAATCGACGATTTGCACGATCCCAATATGCATCTCGTATTGGGCCCCATTTCCATAGGGAACTTCTACCAGCCTCAAGTCGGCTAAAACATGCGTTAGACACCGGGGGCCACTTTGTATTCAAAAGTGATTGATGCTTGAACAGAAAACTCGTAAAAGGGGTTTTTTTTCCAACAGGCGATGTACCCGCGTACATTGATTAGGGTGTCCAAAACAGCAAATATTGAAAAGTCTATTTTTTTTTTCGTAATCCCAAATTGGGTGATGTACGCGATATCAAATCATCAAAAATAATTGGTAATTTAAATCAGGCAACACAACAAGGCAATACTAAGGGTAATTATCAACACACACAATGCATTGCTTACTTGACAAAAGCGTGTTTATGGTCGCAAAACAGACAAAATGCTTGTTTAGGTCATGTTTTTTTAGTGGTGGACTACTCGTTAGGGTTGCATTTTTCGAAGTCCCAGTTCCCGCATCATATCCACCTTTTAATACACTGCCCCCCCCCCGGGGGGGGTAAGAGCGTAAAGAATACCAGAAACTTACCCTATCTGGGACGTTGCACTATAGTTTTATCGTACGGCAGGTGACAGGTAGCGAAGTCCCATTTAGAAAATACCACGTTTTGTCGTGGATTTCAACACCAGTGCCTCGATTGCTTTTGTTCCTTTGATATTCTTATTCTTCTACATTCTGTAGATTAACTTCACGGTGGAAAGGTAACTTTGTCTTGGTTATTTTAGCACTGTTCTGCGACGCGTAGGCAAGTATTTGTGCACAATGAAGAGAAAACCTAGTTTTCGCGCGAAAACCCTGGTTTTTTCAACCGAAAACCAGGCCTTAATTCACTGAAAAAAAAAACCAGGTTTTCTCCGCCGCTAAACTAGGTTTGCAAAACCAACCTACTTTTCAAATCGAAACCCTGGTTTTTTCGATTTGAAACCAGGTTTATCAAATTTGTATGCTAGGTTTTTGAAAAAACCTATTTTTCGAACCGAAAACCAGGGTTTCTCGAGTTCTCGAACCGATAAACTAGGTTTATCACAAACCTAGCGTTTCGAATCGAAAACCCTGGTTTTTTCAAATCCGATACCAATTTCGAAAACCAGTTTTTCATCGAAAAACCAGGTTATCAAGCGTAACAGGTTTTTCATAAACCTGCTTTCGAACGATAAACCTGGTTTTTTCATTTGAAAAACCAGGTTTATCGTTTGAAAAGCTAGGTTTTTGAAAACCTAGTTATCGGCCGAAAAAACCCTAGTTTTTCAATCGAAAAACCTGGTTTTTTCAAATATGATATGCAAGTTTTTGAAAAACCTGGTTTTCGATCGAAAACCTAGTTTTTTTCAATTTGATCTTCAAGTTTGTTTTTTTGAAAAAACCATGTTTCTCGACTGATAAACATATGTTTTGAAAACCTAGCATTTCACTCGAAAACCCTGTTTTTTTTTTTCACATCGAAAACTTGTTTTTCAATCGAAAACAGTTTTCAAAAACTTGATATCAATTTGAAAAACCTGTTTTTCAACTCGAAAAAACAGGTTTAATCGCTCGCAAAGCTAGGGGTTTTTTTTTGATAAACCCTAGTTTTATCAGTCGAGAAACCTGGTTTTTTTCGATCGAAAAACCTAGTTTTTTTTTTAATTTTTTAGGTTTTTTCTTTTTTTAAAATTAATATGGTTTTTCAATCGAAACAGGTTTTTCTTCTCGAGCGATAACTAGGTTTATCAAAAACCTAGCATTTCAATCGAAAAACCTGTTTTTCAAAATCGAAACCTGGTTTTTTTCACATCGAAAAACCAGGTTGTTCAAAAACCTTTCATATCAAATTTGATAAACCTGTTTTTTCCAAATCGAAAAACCTGTTTATCGATTTCGAAAAGAATGTTTTTTGATAAACCTTACTTTATCACTCGAGAACCTGTTTTTCGTCGAAAACCTAGTTTTTTCATTTGATATGCAGGTTTTTCGAAAACCTGGTTTTTTCAATCGAAACCGTTTTTCGCTACTGATAACTAGGTTTATCAAACCTAGCTTTTCCCCCAATGGGTTTTCAAATCGAAAAACGCGGTGTTCATTCCGATTCGAAAAGCTTGGTTTTGATCAACCTAGTTTTCAGTCGAGAACCTGGTTTTTCGAATCGAAAAACTAGTTTCCAAATTTGATATGCAGGTTTTTGAAAACCTGTAGGGTGTAAACCCTGACGTTCCCAAGCCGCCCCCAGTTTCAAAAATGCGGGCCAGGTTAGGAGCGCCCGTATCATAGATACCACCGGCCCCGGATCCTCTTACACACAGTTGAACAAATCCTGACAAACCACCACAGCCTTACAATGACGTGGTGGACCGAACGAACGAACGAACCGATTTGAAACAACCAGGTTTAATCAAATTTGATAAGCTGGTTTTTGAAAAACCTAGTTTTTCGACGAAAAACCATGTTTCTCGGCTTATAGGTTTATCAAAACCCCTTGCTTTTTTCGAATCTAAAAAACCGGTTTTTTTCAAATGAAAAACCAAATACAAAAAGAATTAAAAAAAGAAAAATTTTTGAAAAACCTGGTTTTTCGAATCGAGCGAAAAACCAGTTTTATCGGCTGATAAACTTTGTTTATTTAAATATCAAAAAACCTTGCTTTTCAGATTGAAAAACTTGGTTTTTCAAACGAAAAACCTGTTTTTCAAATCGAAAAAACCAGGTTTTTTTCGGTTGGAAAAACCAGGTTTTTTTCAACGAAAAAAAACAGGTTTTCCTTCCTATTCTCCTTTCATTTGTGCAAAATACTTGCCAGAGAACGCGAACATTTTTTTTTTTTTCGTAACACTGAACGTCTTGTACAAAGTTTCCCCCCCCGGATGGAAAGGGCACAATACGAGATGCATTATGGGGGAATCGTGCAAATGGTCTATTCCCTCTCCCATCTCTCTTCATTCAGTAATACATTCCACACATGTGTACAAGGGCTTGCAAACTTAGTCTTGGGAGCGGGGGCTGGTGCAATTCAAGTTTCAAATTATCCCGTAACTTTTGCTAGGAAGGTAGGTTTTTAAAAACGTTTTTAAAATCTTTGTATCGTTTTTAGTGTATGAGCCAGTTTCTGTATACTGGCCTTCAAATTCGAGTTTGTTGCTCCCACCTGGTGATTAATTTTCCCCCATTCATCGACTTGAAGGGGTGTCACCCGGACTAGGAATTAAGGTATGTTTGCCCCGAAAAGGAGTTCACCATTAGCGTGAATACTGCCTATTGAAATGGCCCATTGTTTTTTTGTGAAAAACTTGCCATGTAATTTTTCAGTTTAATATAGGACTTTACTTCCTGAAGTGGCTCAAACATTTAATTTGCGTCTAACCAAATAGGGAGGAGTCACTAGATTATTATTTTTCCCTGTAAAGCCGTTCACTTCTCTGCTCTGTCCACGGACAACCAAGATGCTGACATTACTTCCTGCCAGCCTTTAAAATCAAACTTGAAAAGCATGCAGTTCATCAACTCCACAGACCTTGCCAATGTATAGGTACGAATGCCCGGTAATTCAAATCTTTCAATTGTCAGATCAACATCTTCCTACAAGCCTAAAGTTCAATCATGCCCGTACGATCGGGTCAAATGAGTCCAAAAAGGACCATTAATAGGGGGTCCACTTTTTGAAGAGTCCCCCCCCCAATAATCATACAACGGCCCTGAGTACAATGCTGAATGCTTTTTAATGGTTGTAACAAACATGGATAGATACACTCTGAATTCTTTGCAGTTGCAAGGGTGTAACACCTTGATTTTCCCGTGGCAGAACTGTCTGTAACTTGTGGAAGTGATTTTCATTAAGGGTTTATTCATGATGGTGAATATTTTTCAATGCCGTTTTTTTCCCTTTAAAGGTCCGGTTGATTATTCACCGGAGTTGTGGTCTGATCCAGAAAACCGTTTGATCCAGCAGACATCTGAATGATGAAAGGACAATTACACGGCCGATTCTTACTACTCACGTGGTTAGCCTTACGGCACTACACCATGTCTACCGTCGCAGCCATTGCACAGTACACACTTGGCTAATTGCGAGGCGGTAGCTTCAAGATGGGCTATACTCAGTACAAAACATTATGAGGTATTCAGTATTGTTGGCTACTCTGCTTTACCTACCCCAATGGCTACCCTAGTAGTTGACCACTAGGTGATAGAAGGTGGATGTTGAAGTAGACAGTACGGAGAGACAGCGCACTACAGCTACCACATATCTACCCCGCGGTTCCACGACGGTGCCATTTTGAGAGTGGAATAAAATTTCATGAATGAGGGCGCTATAACACTTGGGCTCCTTTTAGCGTTTTTTGAACGTGTTTTTGAAAATCATTTAAGAAATTCAAATCATGGGCAATCATCTAACCCCCATATCAACGCACTTGTAATAAAAATATTGCAAATATATGCCAAAAATACAAAAAAAAAAACCAAAATTGGCCATGAGAAAATAACCGTGCGCGCTGAGAGCCAGGTAACCACTTAGCTACTCCACTACCAGTGCAGATAGCCGCTGTGTGCACACTATCCGTCGAATGCGGCAAACATACACGGAATCTGGCCGGCGAGTGTCCGTCTAGGGGTAGGTAATCCATGTTCTACTCGGTGGTAGCTGTGTGGTAAAATACCATGAAGAATTGGCCGTGTATCAGGAAACCCTGATGGCCCTCGG
>JAMKCH010029749.1:5000-26552 GCA_023653785.1 Ophioderma brevispina | reverse complement strand
AATGCACCAACGATGTATGAGTAAATATGCATCACTCCATGACACGCGCGCGTTTAGTGCGCCGCCTTTAACTACGCGTACATTTCGTGGCGCAACATTAAAAGGCAATTTCACAGAGTATCGGTACTGGTAAAATGTATGTACAGCAAACGGTTTTCGCACAGTTATGACACAAAAACACCTGAATATATATGCGTATTTATTTTATCTACTCGTACATCGGTGGTGCAGTGTGGGATAGGAATTTCGGATGAAAAAGATTTCGGTAGGAAACCCAGGATCCACGTATTAAAAACACAATAGTGATAGTGGCTGCATTCCAGCAACATGTTGCAGTTACCCCACGTGCCATGAATCATTTTAGCGTTTCATGAATTCTAGGAATCCCCATCATTGCGGAACATGAGGCACCTCACTTGGTGTTCCGTCCTTCTTCTGATCTTATATTCTTAATATAAATATTTCTAGGTTAGCCAAAAGTATTCAAATTGTTTAAACAGTCACACAAATATTGATCGTTGAGGGTATTCAAAATCAAACCACACATACTTTAAACCAAGGACAAAAAATGTGCTTAGTCGGGGGACATAAGGGGGTTCATTCCCATAAGCCGATAACCACTTTGGGAATACAACTGACTCAACATAATTGCCGGGCCCCCATGTCAGTGCACCCCCCCCCCCCACCGGGGGCCCAGGCCTTTGCTGTGTCCGAGTAAAATGCAGTCAAATAAGAATTGTAAACTAACTTCGAATTGTGTATATAGTTAGGGTTTTTATTCGAGTCACCAAACGTTCATCCCTGATGGGTTGACTTATTTGCATTCTCATACAGGATCATTTGCCGCAGTTAGCAAAGCAACTGTTGAAAACAAAGAGGACGTATGGTAGCAGAATCTGCAATGAAAATATCTCACGTAATTAAGTACCTACTTGGCAGAAAGGTATATAATTATGAAATTATAAAACTATATACACATTTTAAGGGGTTGTTCTTTGAAATATTTCATGGTATGTATTATTGAGGGTGGACGATGATGATAATGATGGACGATGACGACGAGACAGCGACAATGGACGTGACCAATGATTATGAGATTATGATGAGTACTGATTATTCCAAATTGAATACCGTGCAGAAGAATTCTTATTAAAGGGATACAAAAATTACATTATACATGAAACAATATTCAGACATAGACATAATGAAAATGAAACAGACCTCTGACTCAAATCATTTCCACAAATTCGAAAAACCAATTGGGGTTTATTCTGTAAAAATAACAGTTAAAGAGCACCAAGTTCGCGGCGTCCCGTGGAAAACTCATGCAAGGAAATAAGGTGTTCACATCCTTCCAAAATTCACAGTGTATTTAGACCACGGTTTCTCAGCCACTGTTAGAGGGCTTGTAGTAAGAGATTGACGTGAAAAATGAGAGGTGGATTGATTAGCTTGGATTAACACCTATAGAAAAAGCAATTGTCTGGAGCTGATGACTAAAGGTTTTTCAAGTTTGATAAATGTGCAGTAGTAATGTCAACATCCTTGGTATAAAAGTGAAGCTTAGAAGGAGTATAATATTAATAACAATAAAAAATATTTTTACACAAAATGTAAACACCAAAATGGGTTTTCGACATTTGTGGAAGTGATTAAGGAAGGATCCATTTTATTATATCTGAAAAAAAAAATAAAATTTCAGCCATTGTGTCCCTGAGAGCTCCTGAGAGAGTTAATTTTATTTTTGAAGATCTCCCCAATTTTAAAATTGAGATTTTGGCAAGTTGTGCTGTAATTAATTATCTTGTAAACTATACATGCGAACGGTAATACTCAAAAGAGCAATTTGTCAAAGAGAAGGGATCTTTGTAAATTGAATCGAAATCCCAGATTCTAATTTAACGGTGCAGCTGGAAACGTCAAAATTCTGTCCCTCCACTTTAAAATAGTGCCCCCCCCCCAACCCCTTCCACAAAAATGGACCTTGAACAATGAAAACTGATGGACAATGAAACAACTTACTATTATTCTAATTACAAAAACCCTTCATTTGCACACACATAGACAGTTTCGAGATTAACCATTCACAGTTATAGTTATTATATCCTGTCAATTAATGGTTAAAAGTGAGGCATAAATTCAACTAGCTTCAAGAATTGAACAAAAATGAACTATTATCCCTGGGAAGAGAGGGCTAGTTCATAAACTATGCCAGGGACACCTCTCCCAGTGTAGACTGTCGAACTATTCATCCGTCTTATGAGTGTACATATTGCAGCTGTGTGTAGGAGATGCATAATAAGCAGACTTGTGTTACTGTACTGTAGGATGTGCTGTAGTGTAAGTCTGATACAAGCAAGGAAGTGGCTCTGGAATCGCAGCATCATGCTTTGAGCATTGTAGATGAAGATTGGAAAGGATCAGAGTGCAAAAAGATACCAAAGGGCAGGTAAATACACCATTGAAATATGCGAGGATATATTTGACACCGATAATGCGTTGACGGTCTCATCTTGCACGTGTGTAAAAGTTGCCGATTCGGAGTGGTACGCATCTTGCCGACCAAAAAATATGGCAAAGAAAGTCGATTACGGCGATACGTTGGGACTCCAACCTCACTTCTTCAACACAAAGAAAGGGTGATTGCTAATTCTTCAAAAAGTTTTGGACAGTAGTTACACAAAATTGTTAAACCATGCAATGGCATGGCCTTACACAATGATATAGGCATGTGTTAGCATCGTGGCTTAGAATTTTCTTTTAACCAATAGATGACAAGAATATCTATCTACGAGCGGGGCATTTTAGTATGGTTTAAGATCCACCTTGGGCCTTATAGTTCAAACCATGCCCCTCATAAAAAGTCAATATTTGTTTACTAGCCAGTCAACTAATGCAAATGTTAAAAATCTCAAAGAAATTTTCCAGGATAAGGACGAAAGGAAGACACGCCTCTTTTTAAAGAGACATGGCCATTGAAAAAAAAGTGCGCCATCAAGATTTGTCAAAATCTAAATTTTTGCTGATTGTATAAAGCTTTTATATACATAGCCATCACCTGAAATTATTAAGACCAATTCATCGTCCTTATGGCGTAAACAGAACGATTTGATAATTATTGTAGCCCGCGACATTAATTCATGCAGACGACGGGACAATGACGTTAACTTTGCCCGGGAAACCTGTGCTAAAAGTGACCCAGATTGAATATCCAATAAAAATTCATGAAAAGCTGCAGCGTGACCTTGAAAATCAGAATCATTTGGCCTAAAAACGAGTCATTTCAAAGTTTGATTCGATTGTCCTGGTTCCCATCCTTAAAAATACGTCACGCACCCCCTAGACTCCTATTTTTATTATTTTTTTTCTAGATTTTTTCGAAACTTTTTTCATTCGTTTCAAGAATACATAAGCTATCCTTGTTGCAAAATCTGCCCAAAAAAACCCAAAGACAATGAAAAAAATGCATTAGCTACAAACCAAGTCCAAGATTGGATCACGTCTAAACGCGCGCATACTGAGTACAAGTAATTTACCGCTCGCTATAGATTTTTCTCAGTGGGAGTGTGGAATTTATCGAGCAGTCGGATGTAGAAAATACGATTTTTCGTATAAATTTCACATTTTGAACAATATATTTTACGAATCTACAATAATCAGGGAACATAGTCAAACCAACTGGTTGAGATATGTGTGAAATTGAGTGTAGGACGTAGTAAGACATATGATATATTACATTTAATGGATGTGTTGACACGGCGTGCATGCAGTGAACGGCCATGGCGGTATAGGCGTTCCCTATTGTAATTTGAGCTGTGTCGTGAAGAGTTACGATCTTAAGTTAGGAGACCCAGCTTGTACACAGTAATCGTCATGAAAAGGGACCGGGGGACTTCCAAGAAGAAGGTAAAAAAATAATTTACAAAAAAAACGAAAAATACAATTAGCGGTTGTAAGTAAATATGCACATGATATGAATCAAAGCTCCCATGGGGTCCCAGGCAAATTGTAAAAGCCTGGACTCAGATATTTTGAATATTTTTTGTGTATTAATTAAAAATAGTCAAGTAGAACTAAAGGATTGTCACTTCTCAATGCTCAATTTCAAGTTTGAGATGAAATGGTTTTTTCGTTTAAATGCAGTAAACAGTTATGTATAGTGAACGATGCCATAGGATCTGTGCATAACAAAAAAAAATGGGATCCGGATTTTATAACACAACTGGAAATTTTCTATATCCCTACGTACCTAACTCAGTACTTAGGGACAATTGTCCACGGTGATGGAACCTGACGATTGAGATTTCGAGTAGGGCCCCCTACCCTGACTTAGAAATCTTTTGGTACTTAGTCGTTTTTTTGAACTAGCATACAGCGAGACCGTCCTCTTAAGTCCAACGGCCCACTTCCGGTGAAACATCGAAGGGAATGCGGTACGCTATGGAATTAGTTAATTTTGAAAAGTCTATGAGACATTTTAACCCAAGGTTCGCTAAGTAGATCTAGGGGGATTTTCAGTCTGACCAATTGAAGTGGTCCGCTTTGAAATTCAACCTGCCGTGGCCTGGCTACATACTTGTCGTTGCCCGGCTAGGTGACTGTTCACCAAAGATCTAGGGCGATTCCCCGACGCAAAGGAAAGCAGTCCGCTCTGGACTTAGTTCATTTGTGAAAAGTAAACATGCCGTGGCCTGGCTACGTATTTGCCGTGGCCCAGCTAGGGGACTTTTCACCCAAAGATCTAGAGCGACTTCCGCTGAACAAGGAAGCAGTCCGCTCTGGACTAGTCATTTTGAAATTCACCTGCCGTGGCCTGGCTACGTACTGGCGTGGCCCGGCTGCTAGGTGACTTTTCACCCAAAGCACCTAGGGCGACTTCCCGCGGAACAAGGGAAATATTCCGCTCTGGATTGTTCATTTTTGAAAATTCACCTGCCGTGGCCTGGTGACGTATCTTGCGTGGCCCGGCTAGGTGACTACCCGAGTTAGGGTCCGCCAAGAAAATGTTGGCCATGTTCGGTTCCCGGGAAACATATGTAAGATAGGTGTTGACGGGGCAATCTAATGTTTTAAGAGAGTAGTATCATGCCCGGTTTCTGACTGCAAAACTCCGCACAAGTCAGTTGAGGTTAAGTTACTGGACCATCGCGATGAAGTTGCTCTAAGGATAGAAAAGTAGCCGCGACCAGAACAGTGTTAGGACGTCTCGTAGACGTCTAAGGTCAGAAATACCTTCAAACACAATAAATGACCTGTGCCACCAAATGATCTAAATTATATCATAAGAAACAGTTTTAATGATCTGTAATTATTTGGTTTCAGGAATTTGGTATGTCCCCAAAACAAATCACATATAATTCACAATTTAAGATTTATACTTATATAAGAGTTCTAGAATCCTATGTTGGAGGCGTTGCAGTTCAACGAGTATATTCCCTCACAGGAAAGACTCCAAAATGACAGTATGCAAAGTTCCCATAATTTAACTCTTCAGGTAGTATATTCCATGGGAATCTTCCTCAGTCCTGACGATAACTGTTGTCCAGATTCAAGACGACACGGTTAAAATTACGTCCCGCTCGACACATAAGCCACATATAATCAGCCAGATAATCACCACTAATTTCTTCTGTCCCATTGGAATCCTATTTGATTCCCAGCACTTCGGCTTCAAACACAGTACATATTACAGCAACTCTGTCTCACATGGAATTATCTATCCTGGCACTAGGTACTTTACATGGCTGCTCCTTAATGGCGCAGAGTAAAACAACTGTATTCTAGCTACTTGTTAGTATTGGATGCTGTCAGAGATTCCTTCCAGTGATAGTATTTAAACTACTCACAGATAGATTCCCCTTCTAACAATATTCTTAACATCATCCTCATGCATAACCAAACATTACACTACTGACCAATCGGAAGTCATCACCCGATTTCCATCCTTTCATATATATAACTCTATGGGGGAATCCCAGACCTTGCATGTTTGATCTTTTAAACATAAACAACTTCTAGTTTAGCCTTCCTTGGGAATTCCCCACTTCTAGTCCCTATTGTGCAATCTTATCAGGTGCACTTAGCAAAACAAACTAGGGGTCTTCCTTTCTCTCTTTTTATAGTCACACAATTACTTTTCCCGTGAAAAATCTCTTCTCAAATACAATTGAGAAAATAATATTTTTAAAAGTTACTCCAGAAAAATGGAGCCATATAACATTCCTCCCCCTAAAGAAAATTGAATGAAATGCACTTTTCCAAAATCTACTTTATACCTTTTAACCATTGTGTGGTATTTTACATACAGTTTATATCAGAGTGCAAATTTACACTTTTATTATAATGTTCTTGCATGCTGCCTTCAGCCTATATACATAAAGTTTGTAATATCAAATTTCTGAACAAAATTTAAACCGCTCTGGACAAGGCATCTGCTAAGACATTATCTTTTTCCTTGATATGTCATATTTCAAAAGTTTGATTCGATTGTCCTGGTTCCCTCCTTAAAAATACCGGTCACGGTCGTGCCACCGCTCCTGGGAGACTTCCTAGTTATTTATTTTTTTTCTAGATTTTTGTCGAACTTCTTTTCATTCGTTTCAAGAATACATGCTATCCTTTTGCAAAATCTGCCCAAAAAAAACCCAAAACGACAAATGAAAACATATTCATCTAGCTAGCTACAAACCAAGTCCAAGACTGTGGTCAAGTCTAACGCGCGTACTGAGTACATTAATTTCCGCTCGCTATAGATTTTTCTCATGTGGAAGTGTGTGGAATTTAAATCTGAGGCAGGTCGGATGTAGAAAACGTACGCATTTTTCGTATAACAGTTCACATTTTGAAAATCTATTTTACGAATCTACAATAATCAGGGAATCTAGTCAACCAACTGGTTTGCCGTAATGTGTGAAATTGAGTGTAGGACAGTCGAAGACATATGATATATACATTTAACTGGATGTGTTGGACCGTCCGTGCATGCAGTGAACGGCCATGGCGGTATAGGCGTTCCCTATGTATTTGAGCTGGGTCCGTGAGTTACGATTCGTAAGTTAGGACAGACCCACTTTACAAGTAATCGTCATGAAAAGGGACCATGCCTTCCAAGCAAGAGGTAAAAAATATGTAAAAAAAAACGAGAAAAGTAAATTTAGCGTGTAAGTAAATATGCACATGATATTCATCAAAGCTCCCATGGGTCCAGGCAAATTGTTAAAAGCTGACCAGATATTTTGAAATATGATTTTTTTTGTGTATTATTAAAATATTCAAGTAGACCTAAGATTGTCCATGTCTCGAATGCTCAATTTCAAAGTGGGATGAATGGAATTTTTTCGTTTAAATGCAGTAAAGACAGTATGTATAGAGGTGAACGATGCCCATAGGAACCTGTGCAAGAACAAAAAAATAGGGAGCCAATTTTATAACAACCTTGTGATTTTCTATAGCCCTACGTACCTAACTCCGTACTAGGACATTTTCCACGTTGATGAACTGACATTGAGAGTCGAGTAGGGCCCCCTACCCTGAACTTAGTATTTTTTGGTACTTAGTCTTTTTTTTTTGAACTAGCATTCAGCGAGACCGCTCCTCTTAAGTCCACCGGACCTGCCACTTCCAGTGCAGACAATGAGCGGGTACGCTTGGACTTTAGTTTCATTTTGAAAAGCTATGAACATTTCACCCAAGGTTTCTCTTAGTAGATCTAGGGTGATTTTCAGCTGACCAAATGTCGCGTTGAAAATTCAACCGTGCCAGTGCCGGCGACATACTTGCCGTGGCTCGGCTGGGTGACTTTTCACCCAAGATCTAGGCGTACTTCCCGCTGAACAAGGTAGCAGTCCGCTCTGGACTAATAGTTCATTTTTGAAAAGTCAACATGCCGTGGCCTGGCTACGTATTTCCGTGGCCCAGCTCGGTGACTTTTCACACCCAAAGATCTAGAGCGACTTCCCAGCTTAACAAAGTAAGCATCCGACTCTGGACTTAGTTCATTTTTGAAATTCAACCTGCGTGGCCTGCTAGTACTTTGCGTGGGCCCGGCCTAGGTCTACCTTTCACCAAAGACCTAGCGACTTCCCGCTGACAAGGAAATATTCCCTCTTTACTTAGTCATTTTTTGGAAAATTCACCGGCCGGGGCCCGGCTACGTACTTGCCGTGGCCCCGTCAGGGACTACCCGAGGTCCGCAAGAAATGTTTGGCCACTGTTCGGTTCCCGTCCCGGGAAACCTATTTCAGATAAAGGTGTTGAAAGGGTTCCCTATCTATGTTTTAGAAAATACGTATCATGCCCAGTTTCTGACTGCAGACTCGCACAAGTCAGTTGAGTTTAAGACTGGACCACGCTAATGAGTGCTCTAAGTATAGAAAATGTGCCGCGACCAAACTTATTGTTATGACGTCTCGTGACGTCTAAGGTCAGAATACCACAAAAATGATTTCAAACACAAATAAATGAAACTTTGCACAAATATCTAAATTATTATAATAAAGTTTTTTTTAATATTCAATTATATACCTCAGTCATTTGGTTCAATGAATTGTATGTTCCAAAACAAATCACATATATTTACACAATTAAGATTATACGTATAAAGAGTTCTAGAATCCTATGTTTGATGCGTTTGCAGTTCAATCAACGATGATATGTCCTCACCAGGGCGAAGGACTCCAAAATGACAGTATGCAAAGTGTCACATAATTTAACGTCTTCAGTGTAGTATATCCATTGGAAATCTTCTCAGTCCTTGAAGATTAACTTTTCCAGCCATGGAAAAAAAGACGACAAGTTAATTAAGTCCCTCGACGACATATCACATTAGCAGGTCCAAGAATCTCCACCACGATTTCGATCTGTCCACAATTTTGGAAATCCTATTTGATTCCCAGGCACTTCGGCTTCAATCACTACAGTACATAATACAAATCAACTCTGCTCACATGGAATTATATTTCCTGCCTGGCACTATGTCCTAAAACTTTACAATGTCCGCTCCTTAATGCAGAGTAAAACTTCTATCTTATAGCTCTTTGTTAGTATGGAATGCGGCAGAGAGGTCCTTCCAGTATATATTTAACTACTCACAGATAGTCCCCTTTCTAACAATTCCATTACTTCATCCTCATGCATAAACATAACATTACACTAGCTGACCAATCGGATTTCATCACCCGAATTACAACACTTCATAATATAAAACTCATGGGGGAGATTCCCATACCTTGCGATGTTTTTGATCTTTACAGCATAAACAAGCTTCTAAGTTTAGCATCCTAACCTTGGGAAATTCCCCACTTCCCTATTGTGCAATCTTATCAGGTGCACTTAGCCACACAAACTAGGGTATTCCCCTTTCTCTCTTTTATAGTAAACAAAATACTTTTCCCCGTGAGAAATCTCTCTCAATAAAATGAGAAAATAATATTTTTAAAAGTATTTTTTTTAATCAGAAATGGAGGCCATATAACATCCTCCCCCTAAAAGAAAATTTTGAATGAAATGATCTGTTCCAAAATCTGACTATACCTTTACACCAAGTTGTGTGGTTAATTTTACATCCAGTTTACGAAGAGTGCAAATTTTACACTTTTATTAAATGTCTTGCATTGCTGCCTTTCAGGCCTATATTACATAAAGTTGTAAAACTAAATTTTCTGAACAAAATTTAAACAGCTCTGGGCAAGGCATCTGCTAAGACATTATCTTTTCCTTTGATATGTCTTATTCCAGTTGTATTCTTGTAGAGTTAAACTCCACCTGACAAGTCTTTGATTACTGTTTTTCATCTTGTGGATGAAAGTCAACGGATTGTGATCCTTGTACACTAGAACTGGTCACTGTTGTACTCAAGTAACACTTCAAAAATTTTTGCAATGACAGTAGCAATGCAGCATTCTTTCTCAATTGTTGAAGTAGTTTTCTGATGTTTGTCACTTCTTAGATAATAACATACAGGATGAGTCTACACAAATCTTTTCATCCTGCTGCATGAAACTCCACCACAACAGCCTACATCACTGGCATCCAACTGCCAGCTTGAATTGTTTCGGAAAGTCTGGCGCAATCAAAACTGTCGCATTTCATCAAATAAGATGTTTGGATTTTTGCTCAAAACCTTGTTTGGCATTGCTCTGACCAACCAAATTTGCGTTTTTCTTCACAAGGTTGGTCAGCGGACAACTCAATTTGCTGAGAAATTTGGGCAGTAGTTTCTGTAATACCCGACCATACCTAAGAATCGCATATATCTCTTTTTGCTCTGTGGTGTGGGGAATTTTCTCAATTGCTTCAGACTTTTGCAGTGATTGGCCTAATTTGCCCTTGTCCTACAACATGCCCAAGTCATGTGACATTTGCATGGCAAATTCACTTTTCATCAACCAGATTCACACAGTTACCCTCCTGAGATAAGTCTCAAATAGTCTGATGGAGCGTCTCAGTTTTCTTCCCATGTTTCCCTGTACACAAGGAGATATCATCGACAAGCTTCACAATATTCTATGTCTGCAACACTCCTTTTCACTAATCTCTGAAATGTGCGGCAGAATTTTTGAGACAAATGCCATTCTTTTGTATTGTATAGTCCATCGGGCGTACAAAGAAGGCTGAACTTTCCTTTTGGCACGGTCAGTGAGGGGCACTTGCCAATACCCCTTCAACAATCCAAATTTGCTAACAAATTTTGCATTCCAACTCTATTATGCAATCATCATCCTGGTATCGTAAATAAGTCGTTTTGGAAAAAAGTCATAGTTACTGTCGAAAATCTGTGATAAAACGAAATGAACCTCAGTTTTGGAACCAGAAATCCATTGGAACTCCATTCACTCATGGCTTGGCTCGTACTATTCGCATTGGTCTAACATGGTATTTCACTCATTCCGTAATTTGCAAACATGATGTGATTACCCTATAGGTTGTTGCTTTACAGGCTCGGGTCCCCTACACTATGATCATGGTTATGACAGTTTCACTGGTTACATCAGGAAATTGTTTTTCCTCATTCCCACTCATGAATTAACTCTTTCAATTCACCCTTGTTGAACCCCTTTTTGTGGGAGGTGACCAAGTTCTTGTCTAAATTGGCAAGTATTGTCAGAAATTTGCAATTTGACACCAACTCATTATCTGTGTTTCAGTGCCGTTTTGTTGTTCAATTCTAACTCTGTGATGTCACCACTTGTACACACAGTCAACCTCTATAATGACATTACACAGCACGTGCTTTATGTCATCATCTCTTTTTGTCTATTTCATTTTGGGTCATTTTGCAATCCTTTCTTTCCGTTTCTTGTGTTCATTTCCATGTCTTTTTTGTTGAATTTCTTTTTGCCTTTGCATCTGCATTTCTCTTGTTTCCATTGAAATTTGCAATTTTTCCTTTCCATGGCCATTTTCATCTCTTTAATTTTACTGGCATCATTTGTGCCCTGTTCCATAACCTCTTCTATCCTCTCTCCAAATAAGAATCATCCCAAAACATCTTCATGGACTAACTTGTTCAATCAAACTATTTGTGATGACTTGCTTTCTCATAGCAGGTTTTGCCCCTCAGTCCTAAATGGCTTTGCTATTTCATTAACTCAGGTCTTTCTCACTCATCAAACTTCTCCCAAGTTAGTTGCCCTATGAACACTGGGTCTGATCAAACTCCATTGGCGATTTACTCTACAACACAATATACTAACTTGAAACCAAACTACAATGGTAGTACATGAAATACACACAAAATTTTGTATGCTAAAATGTGCACAATGTTTACAATTTTTTCACACTTTTTGATAGTGTAAATCTGAAACATAATGAATTCATCTCAATTCAATTCCCGGACGAGTCCCCCATTCTGTATAACGTCGCTAGACGTCTACGGTCAGAAATCCTCTTCAAAACACCAATCAATGAGCCTTGGCACAAATGATCTAAATTATAGATAATAACATTGTTTAATGATCTTTTACTTGATTTGGTTCAAGAATTGGTATGCCAAAACAAAATCACATAAATTACACAGTCAGATAATAAACTATAAAGAGTTCTAGAATCCGATGTTTGAAGACGTGGCAGTTCAACGATGATATATCCCGCGAAGATCCAAATGAAACAGTATGGCAAAGTTCACATAATTTAACTCTTTCAGGTAGTATATTCCATGGGAACTGCTCAGCCTGAAGATAACTTTTGTCCGACATTTCAAGACGACAAGTGTAAATTAAGTCCCTCGACGACATAATCCACATTATAGCAAAGTACCAAGATACTCACCACGATTTCTATCGTCCACCATTTGGAATCTATTTTTGATTCCCATCACTTTCGGCTTCCACAGACGACAGTAGAATATCCAGCAACTCTGCGCACATGGAATTATATATCCTGGCACAGGTACTTTACAATTCCTGCTCCTTAAATGCAAGATTAAAACTAGCTATCTTCTAGCTACTTGTTAGTAGTGATCTGGGGGGCAGAGAGTCCTTCCCTTCTTAGTTTTTTTAAAAAAAACGTTACCTCGACAGCTCGATTCCCTTTCAACAATATTTCATTACAAAATCATCCTCATGCCCCCCAAAAATAAACATAACCTTACACTAGCTGACCAATCGGAATTCATCACCGAATTACATCCACTGCACATAAAATATAACATCTATGGCGGGGATTCCCAGACTCTTGCCATGTTTTGATCTTTTAAAGCATAACACCGCTTCTACGTTTAAGCACTCCTTGGGGAATTCCCCACTTCCCCTATTGTGCATCAACAGGTCACTGAGCAAAAACACACACTCGGGGTATCCCTTATCTTCCTTTTTATAGTAAACAAAGTTTTTCCCGTGAGAAATCTCTTCTCAATAAAATTGATAAAGAATATTTTTTAAAAATTTAATCAAAAATGGAGGCCATATAACAGTATAGCTAATAGAGGGTAGTGCCTCTCAGGACATTCAAAAGACTAAGTCCTAGTTCAGAAAAAAAAAAAATAAGTCCAGTGCGGAACGCTGCCTTGTTCAGCGGGAAGTCGCCTTAGATCTTTGGATGAAAAGTCAGTTAGCCGGGCCACCGCATGTTGACTTTTCAAAATGAACTAAGTCCAGCGTTCAGAAAAAACTAGTCCATAGCGACATTCCTCCTTCCTTCTTGTCAGCGGTAAATCGTTCAAGATTATTGAGAACCCACTCTTGGGTGAAGAGTCCCTTACCGGGGCCACGGCCAGGAGATTTTTCCAGTAGCGGACCATCATTGGTCAGCTGAAAATCCCCTAGCTATACTAACGAAACGTTGTGTGACATGTCACGATAGCCCCGTTCAAAATAAACAAGTCCAGAGCGTACGCTTCCTTGGTCTTCCCCTGGAAGTGGCCTTTGGACATAAGAGTTGTTGTCGCTGAAAGGCTTCGGCCTGTTTATGGCTGGCTGGTGCCGCGTGAAAATACACGAAATGGAAGATTTGCCCATAATTTTGAAAGTGGGTAAAAGTGGGTTTTAAGGATTTTAGGAATATAAGGACATTCATTAGAGCTTAGCTATTTCACACATGGGATTAGAATGTTACATCATTATGGTTTTATGCAAAAACAGATTGGGTTGCAAAATTGAGGGCGCCCCCGCGGAAATCTCTGAGTCAGCCTTTAAGTTAATTAACACTTTCCCTACCAATGGGAGGTTTATGATTAATACCCATGGGAAAATCGATGGTCTTTCTCATATTCACATTGATAATCTGTATTTTCATATTTATTTTATTATAAGGGAAACTTTTTTACCTGCTTCTCGAAGTTCTGGCCTTCCACATGAACCGTTCCAGTTTTATATCTCGATCTCCTCTATCATTATATGACTGATAAAACTACAGATAGCAGTTTTTGGATCATTTTTGAATTTCCTGCTGACATATTGTGACTCATGTGTTTACAATTTTAAAACGAATTTCGAAATGCAAAATACTGTACAATGCCATGTACGCCGCCCTAACGCCGGCCACAGAGCACACGAATAGATTGTTGTCCATTTGGTCTTCTGTCTACTCCTCTCCTGCATTGCATTTAGATTGCTAAATTTGAATTCACGGCTTCATAATTGTGGACCGAAATAAGAAAAATCGCTAGTTTTTTTACGAACCGTCCCCACAAAATCACAGCTTACGAGTGAAATCACTGCGGGCAGCGGTCAGGGTTGTGCACCGAACGCAGCTGTAAACTTTATCAAAATCTGGCCTTGACCAGCAGTTGAACTGATTAGATGTGTTAGATTGAGTTTTTCCTCTTGTTCTTTTTTCAGTTTTTGCAAGAGTTAGCAGATATTTTGATAATCTGTCAAATTTCTATTTACACATTCTATCTACTGCCCTCTATAACTAGGTTCTCACTTCGGTCAGCCAGGGATTCCTGATATCGCGTATTTGGGCCATTCTCCGATAAAGTGTTCCAAAACGATTTTTCGTGTCGGTCACAGTCATACACGGATTAAAGCCTGTTTGGCTCGTTAAGAACGAAATGCTTATGAATTTAAATTATAGCCACTTAAGATAGCTTTTCCAAATTGAAAAAAATCTGGACTAGATGTAACCAGGCAAGACAGAACAAGCATAAGGCTGTATGAGCATAATCTTTGTTTTTCCCATGTCCGCCAGCCCAACTCCATTTCCTTTAAATGTGTTCCCTGCTCGTTACGCTTCACAGGTAACATGACATTTTATTCAGCATCGATTATCCACTAATTATAAAGTTTCAAAACAACACGAGAATCTTGGATTATTAAAGTTTCGTAAGATTTCTCTGAGAGCATGTCGCCAATATCACAGCCAGATAGCGGTACCATAATTCAATTGCTATAAAATTGCCAACATAACTGTAGAAAATTTTTCAATATGCGATAAAGCAAGCACATGTCATTTATATGATACAATTTTTGCATAAAATCTGGTTTATACTGAATATACTAAAAATCCGATATATTTTTAAGATCACCATGCGTTGTCATTTGGGTCGTCCATTTTGGAGACCAAACCTGAACACTTTACAACGCGAATGCCCCATTTACTAGATGTTCTGAAATACAATCGATCGCACTTGAGAATGACTTATTTTAGGGCCAAAATTATTTTGTTTTCAAGGTCAGCTACAGCCTTTCATGATTGTTAGTGATATTCATCTGGGTATTCTTGGCTACTTCTGACCCAAAGTCTCGGGAATAAAACCCCGTCGTATGCATGTTTTGCACGGCACATACCTGTTTGGTCGGTCCTGTGACTTTATGGTTTTAATAATCAATGAGTACGACGAGTCTATGATGTCAGGTAATATACACATTTGTGATTAAAGTTATGAAAACTTAAAAGTTAGCCTCAAATTATCTGGGTGTCTTTATTATCTCTTATTTAAGTCCCTATCTGTTTTTGAGTGTTGGTTATTTTTATTGTAAATGTATCTCTTTCTTCCAATGACCTAGACTAACCTATCGGAGCAAATTTGAAGAAATTTCATATTTTTTGAAATGTGTCTGGTGCCGCTTTAATTAAAACGAAACCCGAACTTTTTATTTCCCACATTCCCACACTGGTACATCATTTATAAACGTGCAATATGCCTTGTCTTTAATCAAGGCATAATTTCATGATTTAAAGAAATTAAATTGAATGACGGTACATGCAATGTGTAGTTCCAATCATAAATAATATCACACACCGCTAGATGACATACACATGCAGGCTTATGTCATCAATCTCTTTTTTGTCTTATTTCATTTGCATTTGCAATTCCTTTTCTTCTTTGTGGTTGCATTTCCATTTCCTTTTTGTTGAATTTCTTTTTGCCTTTGCATCTGCAAGTTCTCTTTTTCCAATTTAATTTGCAATTTTCCTTTTCCATGCCCATTTCAATCTCTTTTATTTTCCTGCATCACTTGTGCCCTGTTCCAGAACCTCTTCAATCCTATCCAAATAAGAATCATCCCAAACATCTTCATGGCTAACTTTTCAATCAACACTATTTGTGATGACTTTGCTTTCCATAAGCATGGTTTATCCTTCCAAGTCCTAAATGCTTTGCTAGTTTCATTAACTCAGGCTTTCTCCAGCTCATCAAACTCTCCCAAGTTATTTGCCCTATGAACACTTCTGGATCAAATTCCATTGCGATTGTACGCTACAACACAAATCTACTGGAACCAAACCCAATGGTAGTACATGAAATACACAGAAAAGGGGTGGGGTTTTGTATGCCTAAAAGGTGAGTGTGCACAATGTTACAATGTTATAACACTTTTTGATGTGTAAATTCTGAACAATAAGGCTCAAAGTCACTCATTCAATCCCGACGAGCCCCCAATTCTTTTAGGACTTTTCTCGTAGACGTCTAAACGGGTCAGAATATACCTTCAAAACACAAATCAAGAGCCTTGTGCACAATAATCTAAATTGATATATAATAACCAGTTTTATGATCTTTACTTGATTTGGTTCAAATTTGGTATGTCCAAACAAAATCACTATAATTACACAATTTAAGATTATACTTATAAAGAGTTCAGAATCCTATGTGAAGAGTTGCAGGTCAACTATGATATGTCCTCCAGCGAAGACTCCAAAATGACAGTATGGCAAAGTTCACATAATTTAACTCTTCCGGTAGTATATATTCCGGGATCTTCTCAGTCCTGAAATACACTTTTGTCCAGCAGTTCAATACGACAAGGATAAATAAGTCCCCCTCGCGACATAATCCCATTAATATCAGTCCAAGATAATCAACACGATTTATATCTGTCCACAATATGGAATCCTATTTGCTTCCCAGCACTTCGGCTTCAAAGACGACAGTAGAATCATTACAGCAACTCTGCTCACATGGAATTATCTATCCTGGCACTAGGTACTTTACATGTCTGTCCTTAATGCAGAGTAAAAATAGCTAATCTTCTAGCTACTGTTAGTACGTGGATGGCTTAGCAGAGAGTCATTCAGTGATGTATTTTAACTTCTCACAGATAGATTTCCCCTTTCTAACATATTCATACAATCATCCTCATGCATAAACATTAACATTACACAGGACAATCGGAATTAATCACCCGAATTACAATTCACTTCATAGAAAGTACTCTATGGGGGATTCCAAGTCTTGCATGTTTTGATTTTTAAAGCATAAACAAGATTCTAAGTTTAGCATCCTTGGTGAATTACCCACTTCCCCTATGTGCCATCTAAACAGGGCACTTAGCAAACAACTGGGGTATTCCCCTTTCGTCTCTTTATAGTAAACAAAATAACTTTTCCCGTGAGAAATTCTCTTCTCAAATAAAATTGAGAAAATATATTGTTAAAAGTTTAATCAGGAAAAATGGAGGCCATATAACAGTTACTATAGGAGGGTAGTGCCGCTCAGACATTTCAAAAATGAACTACGTCCAGAGTTCAGAAAAAAAAAATAAGTCCAAGCGCGGAACGCTTCCTTGTTTAGCGGAAGTCGCCATAGCTCTTTGGATGAAAGTCAAGTAGCAGGGTCCACCGCATGTTGATTTTCAAAAATGAACTTAAGTTCCAGAGTTCAGAAAAAAAAACTAAGTCCAGAAGCGGACGTTTACTTGGTAGGCGGTAAATCGTTTCTAGATTATTAACCAACTATTGGGTGAAGAGTTCACGTAGCGGGCCACGGCAAGGAGATTTTTCCATTAGCGGACCCTCAATTGGGTCAGGCTAAAATACCCCCTAGCTATACTAAGCGAACGTTGGGTGAAAATGTCACTAGCCATTTCAAAATAAACTAAGTCCAGAGCGTCCGCTTCCTTGTCTTCACCTGGAGTGCCTTTGGACGTAAGAGTTGTGGTGTCGACTGAAAGCTTTCGGCCTGTTATGGCTGGGTGGTTGGACGCGATGAAATACACTGAATTGGCAAGATTTTGCCCAAAAATTTGGAAAGTGGGTAAAATTGGGTTTTAGGATTTTCAGGGATATGAAGGACTTCGATTTGAGGCTTAGCTAATTCACACGTGATTGTATGTGGACAGAATTAATGTTTTGCAAAAAACAAGATTTGATTTGCCATGAGGGCGCCTCCTCGGAAAATTCGGAGTCAGCCTTTAAGTTAATTAAACACTTCCCGGAAACAATGGCGAGTTATGATATAACCATGGGAAAATCGATAGGTGCTTTATGCATATTCACATTGATAATCTGTATAGTTTTATTTTTTTTATTTATATTTTTACCTTCTTTTTTTTTTTTATCTCGGAAGTTCTGGCCCTCCCACCAGAACATTTCTGTTTATATCTCGATCCCTAATCATGTATATAAGGATAAAACTACAGATGATACATTTGTTGGTCAATTTTTGAATTCCTGATGACATATTGTGATCATGTGTTTACATTTACGGATTTCGCATGCAAATACTGTACAATGCCATGTACGCCGCCCATGAACGCCGCACGAGAACACGAGAGATTTTCGTCCATTTGGTCTTCTGTCTCCTCCTCCCTGCATTGCATTTGATGCTAAATGAATTCCCGGCTTAGATAAGTGTGACAGAATATAAATCGCGAGGTTTTTACGAACCGTCCCACAAAATATTCACAGCTTACGAGTGAAATCACTGCGTGCAGCGGTAAGGGTTGTGCCACCGAAAGCCGATTGTAGAAATTGATCAAAATCTTGGACTTGGCACCAGCAGTGTGAACTGATTAATGTGTTGATTGAGTTTTCTTGCTTCTTTTTGCAGTTTTTGAAGAGGTTAGGCATATATTTTGGAATCTGTCATTTTCTATTTCACATTTTACTGCCCTCTATAACTATTCTCACTTCGGTCAGTCAAGGGGATTCCTGATATCGCGTATTTGGGCCATTTCTCCGATGAAAGTGTTCAAAACGATTTTTCGTGTCGGTCACAGTAGTACACGGATTAAAGCCTGTTTGCTCGTTAAGAACGAATGCTTATTAATTTAATTATACTACGGTTATGCTTTCCCAGATCTGGACAGAGTAAACAGGCAAGAAAAGTATCAGCAATAAGGCTGATGATGCATAATTCTTGGTTTTCGCCATGTCGCAGCCCAAATCCATTCTTTAAAATGTGTTCTGCTCGTTACGGACATATCAAAGGAACATGACATTTTTATCAGTATCTGTTATACCCTAATTATAAAGTTAAAAACACGATAATATTGGATTATTAAAGTTCGTAAGAGTTATCTGAGAGATGTAGCCAATATCACAGCAAGATACGTTACCTAATTCAAATGATATAAAATTGCCAAAAATAAAAACGATAGAACGAATGTTCCAATATGCGATAAATCAAGCACATGTCACTGTTGATTATACATGTTTTGATGAAAATCTGGTTTATATCTGCAAATACTAAAAATCGGCTTATATTTTAAGATCACCCATGCGTTGTCATTTGGTCATTGGAGACACAACCTGGGAACACTTAACGGGAATGGCCATTAATAGATTTTTGAAATTACAATCGAGTCGCACTTGAACTGACTTATGTTTAGGCCAAAATTATTCTGATTTTCAAGGTCACGCTACAGCCTTTCAGATTGTTATTGAATATTCCATCTGGGTTATTCTGGGTACTTCTGACTCCAAAGTCTCGGAAGAAAACCGCAGGTCGTATGCAGTTCTCAAGGCACATACCATGTTTGGGCGGTCTGTGACATTATGGTTTTAATCTCAATGAGTACGGAGTCTAGGATATTCATTAAGATACACATTTGATTGATTAAAGTTATGGAAAACTTCAAAAGTTAGCCTACAATTATCTGGGTGTCTTAATCTCTTATTAATGTCCCTATCTGTTTTGAGTGTTGTATTGTGTTATGGGTAAATGTATCTCTATTCTTCCAATGACCTAGACTCAACATATCGGAGCAAATTGAAGAAATTTCATATTTGTGAAAATTTGTGTCTGTGCCGCTTTAAACGAAAAACGAATCGTATTTCCCACACGGGTACATCATTTATAACTTGCATATGCCTTTCTTTAATACGCATAATTCATGATTTAAAGAAATTAAATTTGAATGCACGGTACTGCAATGTGTGTCCAAATCAGAAGATAGCACAGCAAGATGATTGTAGAGACACCAGTGATGGATGACGTGGTTCTAGGGATATTTTTATAATGTAATGGCGATATTTTTTTATAAATTTTCCTCTCAAGAGGTTTTTTGGAATCCAAATTGCTTGGAGACAACTTGCTTTGTAAGGACTGGGTTGGATGAGGTACGTCACGTACGTTTCAATATATATTTATGTATGTATCTTTCGATTTCTTTATCTTTTGTTTTAGATATTCTGTAAACGTATACACTGAAAAAGCTGAAAATATTTTACACAAGACCGAAGAGGGAAAAATGTATACATCGAATTTGGCAAATCCTGAAATGATTCTTGAAAAAAAATGTTGGAAAGTACCACGGGCATGTTGACAAAGGTCGGAGCATAAATAAGTCTCTTAAAGAAAGCATTTTGATTTGGTTTCAGGAGTCTAACGCGCCAGATCTTCAGCTACACTTCATCCCGTCTTTCAGTGCAGGCGGTGATAAGGAAAGGTCGTTATTTGCTGTAAACAACCCAAGGTACGTATCGCTTTTTTGTATTGGGGCATTATTGATTTATAAACAAAATCAGAAAATTGGTTTTGTCATTTCTGCATCAATCTTACTTAAATTGATTTCCTGTTTTAATATGTACAGGAAAAAATGAACTTGAATTAATTATCGTGTGAGTTAACCCTTTCCTGGGATTCGTGCTGGGCAAATTCTTGGGCCTCAAACACCAGGGACTTTAGGGATAAAGTTGGGCAATTACTGACCTCCCGTTGGCAAACTAGTGTGGGCAGACGAGCTGATATCGGGTTGCAGTTTCATTGAAAAACGGCATCGAGGCGAGATACTCTGGCTAGAAATCTAGAACAGGCTCTAGTCAGCATTGCTATGTCTCGCTAGCTTTTTAGCAATGATTCAACTTCACTGCGCTAAAACAATGGAACCGCTGAAGCGAATCTG
Source organism: Ophioderma brevispina (assembly GCA_023653785.1). NCBI lineage: Eukaryota > Metazoa > Echinodermata > Ophiuroidea > Amphilepidida > Ophiodermatidae > Ophioderma > Ophioderma brevispina. The sequence goes on along the minus strand of JAMKCH010029749.1, from coordinate 5,544 downwards.
GGCTAGAAGTGACCCAAAGTCCGGGTTTTAATTGATTTAATCTCAGAAGTTATGAACCAGAAATTCGACAATAGTCAAATTCACTGGCAATTTTGATTTTTTTTTTAATTTAGCAAATTCATGCATCTTCTGTGCATAGTCAAAACATCTGTGATGATCATCAAATGTTACATTTGCTGAATTAATTCAAAAGCGGATCATGAAATTAAGATTTATTTTAAATTAAATATCTCAAATATTTAAGCTGTTATCTGCATTTATAGAACATTTGAGTTGGACAATATATCTATGTATACCACTACATCTTCAAATGAAAGCATACCATCGACAATGCACGAAGTGTAACGGAAAAAAATTATCAGACTACAGAGTCTGTTTACCTAAACTCTGTTTAGACTTTGTTTAATTCAAAATACGCCAAATATTTACGCTCCGTCAAGGAAATCGAATTAGCATAATAATCATGTCGCGACAGACACCAACGATACTGCTAATCAATTACTATTTGCAATAGTAGATTCAACCCATCTTAATCACCGGAGGA